>OZ012697.1:34663241-34818754 GCA_963942565.1 Maea johnstoni
AATGATTGAAACCCTGGCAAAAGGGTACTCATATGAGAGTACTCAGCAAGAGCTGTCAAATGAATACCAACATGACAGGGCTTAGATGGCTTTAAAAAGTCTTTGTGTCCTTGTGCTTTGAAATAATTGAAACCCTAACAAATGGGTACTCATATGAGAGTACTCAGCAAGAGCTTTTAAATGAATACCAACATGACAGGGTTCAGATGGTTTTCAAATAAACCTGAAAAATGATTGAAACCCTGGCAAATGGTACTCATATGAGAGCACTCAACCAGAGCTTTCAAATGAGTACCAACACGACAGGGTTTCAATGGTTTTCAAAAAACTTGAAAAATGGTTGAAACCCTGGCAAATGGGTACTCATATGAGAGAACACAGCGAGAGCTTTCAAATGAATACCAACATGACAGGGTTTCGGTGGTTTTTAAAGAAATTGCTACTCACATTTCTTGTTTATCCTCCTTATCGTCCTCATTCTTTACGAGTGAGGAGTCCACCTCATCTGCATCGTTATCAGTTTCGTAGTTATCGGCCTCATTGTCGCTGTGGTGGGCTCTGTCCGGCAGGGATCGCGTTGAAGTGTTCCTAGCGAGCGCCGCTGAAATAAGGAGAGAGAGAACGAGAGGATTACCGAGAGCTTCCTCGAGGCACAAACAGACAGACAGACGAGGGAGAGCGAGAGCGGGTAGGAATCGGCAATTGGAAATTGGAACTCTGCCAGCCTGAAGGAGAAAAGAACAACACACCACAAAAACAAACCTGTTAACAATAAAAAGTTTATGGACAAACCTGAGAAAAACTAAACTGCTGGGTGAACTATAAATTCCGGAATTGAGAAATGCTGGAACATCTATCATCTGAGGGAGGCACAAAAATATTTCCATGCAAGTGAAATGTACGGAATTCCTGTTGTCAGCTGATTGTAGGGAGATCAATAAAGGAGGTGAGCCTTGCCAAGCCCTCTAACTCACACCACTGAACTCATACAACACAATAACAGCACTAGACCATCATGTCCACCTGGTGGCAGAGAGGTGAACTAATCACCTGGTGGCAGAGAGGTGAACTAATCACCTGGTGGCAGAGAGGTGAACTAATCCTCCTCACATGATCAATACAAGATGTGAGCTTTGCCAAGCCCTGTAACTCACACCGCTGAACTCACACAACACAATGACAGCACTAGACCATCACGTCCACCTGGTGTCAAAGAGATGAATTAATCACCTGGTGGCAGAGAGGTGAACTAATCCTCCTCACATGATCAATACAAGAGGTGAGCCTTGCCAAGCCCTGTAACTCACACCACTGAACTCATACAACACAATAACAGCACTAGACCATCATGTCCACCTGGTGGCAGAGATGTGAACTAATCACCTGGTGGCCGAGAGGTGAACCAATCCTCCTCACATGATCAATACAAGAGGTGAGCCTTGCCAAGCCCTGTAACTCACACCACTGAACTCATACAACACAATAACAGCGCAAGACCATCATGTCCCCCTGGTGGCACAGAGGTGAACTAATCCTCCTCACATGATCAATACAAGATGTGAGCTTTGCCAAGCCCTCTAACTCACACCACTGAACTCATACAACACAATAACAGCACTAGACCACCATGTCCACCTGGTGGCAGAGAGGTGAACTAATCCTCACATGATCAATACAAGAGGTGAGCTTTGCCAAGCCCTCTAACTCACACCACTGAACTCATACAACACAATAACGTCGCTAGACCATCATAGCCATCTGGTGGCAGAGAGGTGAACTAAATTGACTTCTTCATAACCCCAATCTCCTAACATTACTAGAAAGCTATCTAGACCAAATGATGAGATCACTGCTTCGTACATTAACTTATATATTATGTCCACATGGTGGCAGAGAGATGAACTAAATTGACCCATTCATTACCAAATGCACCTAACTTTTAAACCCATTTATGCCTGTAGCAGCCAATGAAGACCTGACTATTTTGGAGATATTTTTCCAAAATGAGCATCTTTTAGAAAATAATTGAAGGAGGTATATGTAAGTTAATCATATCTCCACCAACATCTCTCCTTCAAATAGTATGGAAATCCACGAGTAATTATAAAATTATTTCCAAAAGTACCATAAACCCAGACAAATGCTTTCAAGGCGGTCTCTGGGCATGAAAGGGTTAAACTAGCACACAGAAAATTGTTTCATGTCCACCTGGTGGCAGAGAGGTGAATTAATCCTCCTCACATGATCAATAAAAGAGCACACAGAAAATTATTTTCAAGGAGATCACCGTGCATGAAACATCTTTGAAACATTAGAAAGTAATAGGTTTATAGGAACCCAAGCAAGAACTCATCTTCAAAACAAGTTTATAATATCAAAGGAAGTATCACAGATCTAGAAAACGCTACTGAAGGTGAACTCCTGTATTGAATAGGTTATCGCCAAGCCCTAGGTCATAAACTATGCATAGTCTATTGGTCCTACCTCTCTGATACCTGGTCTACATACTGAGCTCTCTTAACCCTTCCAATGCTGAGGCTTTTTTCGTCCAAAATACAAAGATGCAAATATTTTTGAAAACCCTCTAAACCCTGTCATGTTGATATTCATTCGATAGCTCTCGCTGAGCACTCTCAAATGAGTACCCATATGCCAGGGTTTCAGTCATTTTTCAGGTTTACCATGTAGGGGGCAGGGATCAAAATCAATAAACCAAGCAAGACATAATCTTTAACCCTTTCCTGACTCAGGGTTCCCCAAGAAATGGTCTGCATCGATGATATATTTGATAATAACTCAGAAATTAAGAATGATTTTACAAAATATTTGAAGGAGAGTAGTAGGTAATGTTCTAATCAATATTTCACCTTCAAATTTTTCTCCACTATGCTTTCACCTGTAAGATTTCATCAAAATTGATAGGCAGCTTTCGGCTGCCTCTGACCATTAATGGGTTAACCTATTACTGCTCAAAATGGCCTAAAACAGCCACACAATTTTGGAGAAAACTTTCTGGCGAAAGCACAGCTGGGAATATATCAAAAGGAAAAATGTTAATCAGAACACTACAGACAACTCTCCTTCAAGTTCTTTGTAAAATCATTCTCGATATTTGATGAAGAAATGTTTATTGGAACATAATCAACAACTTTCCTTCAAATATTTAGTAGAATTATTCTCAATTCCAAAGTTATTATCAAAATTTGCAAAGGTCCAGACGACAATTTCAAGAGTAACTATTTAGCATTAATGGGTTAACCCTCAGCATAACAAGTGGGTAATTTAAGTGAATGGTTGGGGCAGATTTTGCCAGAACTACATTTAGTGGTAAACAATGACCACCTAATTTCAGCGAAATTCTACTATCTGGGTCTTGGCAAATGAAAGAAAGTTGATTAGTCCTGAAAAGGCTAGAAGTTGAAATGGTGAGCAATATATAACTCTTTCCTGCATAGAGATCACATAGACTGTATCGTCTGGATCTTAGGGTTGGGAATTGGTTGCAATTTCATGATCGATAACCAGTTGCAGCCAACTGATCGATTATCGATCATAATCAGTTCTTCGCACTTTTGCAGTAATTGGATACTAGAGGTCTACAGCCTAATGATAAGTGATAGTCTATGACAATTACTTGCTATTAGCACCTACCGTAACTTCGTTTTGAAGTGTTTTTGGAGCTTAGTTTCATAGCAAGAGAGGTGACAACTTGCCTGTCATTTAGTTCTTTATTTTGCCACTAGGTGTCACCTTTTCCGATTATTATCGATTGCCAGTTTTGTAATCGATTAATCAGTAAAAGAGAGGCAAACGATCGATTATCGATTTTAACCGATTATCATCCCAACACTACTGGATCTTAGTTACTTTTTCTGATAGCTTTCAAATTCAGCATTTATTCAGAAAAAAAATTGAAGGGGAGTTGTGAGTTTTGTTCTGATTAACATTTCTCCTTCAAATATTTTCCTGAAGATGCTTTTATCGGGAAAATAGTCAGGCCTGGGATTTTCCAAGAATAATCCTAGGAAATCCGTGGTATTCCCAGCATCATTTGAAACAGGTATGCCTAGTCCTAGTCCCCTATCTATCCTTTTGATATACTCTAGGTTTCATCTGTTTTTTTTGTGTTTTTTTCAGTATTAATAAAAATAGTGCGACCAGATTTCAAGGTAGTGAAAAATAGGCAGAAGAAGGACTAGGTTTTACCTGTTCTACTATCTATCCTTTTCACATATTCTAGATAGGTTTCACCTGTTTTTTGTTTTGTTTTTCAGTATTAATAAAAATAGTGCGACCAGTTTTCAAGGTAGTGAAAAATAGGCAGAAGAAGGACTAGGTTTTACCTGTTCTACTATCTATCCTTTTCACATACTCTAGGTTTCATCTGTTTTTTGGGGTTTTTTCAGTATTAATAGTGTAGGTAGTGAAAACATGAGAAAAAGTAGTGTAGGTTTCATCTGTTTTTCTCAGTATCAAAAATAGGATATAAAAGGTCCATGTTATGTTTTCAAGGTAGTATATAAGGTTTCTCATTTAAAACACCTTTCTTTTTGATGTTTCGCCTGTTTTTCTAGCTAGTATAGGGTTACCTTAACTGCATCTTTTTAGGCCTGAGTAAGAGTGTCCTCATAGCTCACCTATGGGATTCAGGTCAGATCTAAGATGTCTGTCATAGTTTCACCTCTTTTCTATGTAGTTTAGGGTTACCTAGAATATCTCCTTTCTGTGGTCTACTAAGACTCTAGGGACGTAGGTCAAACCTCAGATATTCATAAAAAGTTCACCTGTTTTTCTAGGTAGTGTTACCAGAATTATCTTTTTGTGCCTTAGTAAGAGTGTTTACACATCTATGGGACACAGTTTAAATCTGAGATTCTGTCATAGTTTCACCTGTTTTTCTATGTAGTTTAGGGTTACCAGGAATACGTCCTTTCTGAGCCCTACTAAGACTTTAAGGACGTAGGTCAAATCTCAGGTATTCATCAAAAGTTCACCTGCCCTACTAGGTAGTGTTAGATTACTAGACACATCTTTTTGTGCCTTTTGTAAGAGTGCGTTGACTCACCTACTATGGGACACAAGTTAAATCTCACATTCTATTATAGTTTCACCTGTTTTTCTATGTAGTGTGAGGTTACTGAAACAATCTCCTTGCGTCTTAGTAAGAATGCATTTTCTCACCTATGGGACCCAGGTCAAATGTAAGATGTCCATCATAATTTCACCTGTTGTTCTAGGTAGTGTTAGATTACCAGAAACATCTGTTTGTTCCTTATTAACCCATTAATGCTTAAGAGCTCCTCTAGAAATTGTCGTCTGGATAAATGATACTTATGGCAATAACTTTAGAGTCAAGCATTATTCTACAAAATATTTGAAGGAGAGTTGTAGGTAATGTTCTGATTGACATTTCTCGATCAAATATTTTCCTGACTTTGCTTTTGCCTACAAATAATCATTAAAATTGTGAGGCTGCTTTTGGCCACTGTGAGCATTATTGGGTTAAGAGTGCACTTACTCACCTAGAAGGTAGAGCCTGCACTATGGCTGTGTGGTCTAAGGCATTGCCACTGACTGCTAGCTGTCACTCACCAAACCTCAGTTTGAATCACAGCAGGGGCATGTGAGAAAGTTGCCAGTGGCTGGACGTTGGTTTTCGCTGGGTACTCCGGTTTCTTCCACCAGTTACAACTGGCTAGTCATGACTTAGCCGAAATATGCATATATCGCAAAAAATAGCGACAGAAAGCGAAATAAATTCCAAACTCTCCAATATAGGTCAAATCGCAGGCATCCATCATAGCTTCACCTGTTTTCTAGGTAGTGTAATTTAACAAAAACATATTTTTGTGCCTTATCAAGAGTTCCCTTATTAAGAGTATGTTAACTCACCGATTGGACGTAGGTCAAATCTCAGATGCCCGTCGTAGTGCCCACCTTCGTGTAACGAGGTGTCGCAATCATTACAGAGCATAAGAGGCTGGTGGAGGTTTCTGTCCTGGCACTCACTGTGGTGGCATACCTGAAAAGGTAAATCACAAACTCGTTAGTGACAAAAGTAAGTAATGTACAAATAATGGATACACAAGGACCAGTCAGATTTGACCTGAAAAGGTAAATCATAAACATGTTAGTGACAATAACAAGAAATATACAAATAACGGATACCTGTGATGGTGGCACACCTGTAAAGGTAAATCAGAAACTCGTTAGTGACAATAACAATAAAATGTACAAATAATGGATACCTGTGATAGTGGCATGTCTGTAAAGGTAAATCATAAACTCGTTAGTGAGACAATAATACATACATAAGGATGAGTCGGATTTCACCTGTACAGGTAAATCATTAACTCGTTAGTGAGACAATAACAATAAAATATACAAATAATGGATACCTGTGATGGTGGCACACCTGTAAAGGTAAATCAGAAACTCGTTAGTGAGATAATAACCAGGTGTCGCAATCATTGCAGAGCATAAGAGGCTGGTGGAGGTTCCTGTCCTCCCTCACCAAGCCTTAGTGGTAAAAGTGGTCAGTAAGCCTGCCCACTGCATAAAAAAGCTGTGAAATGGGGTATTTAAGTGGTACCACTGTCAGAGTCGGCCCCACTGTCTAATGTAGTGGTAAGACCACTGTTTCCTGCAGTGGAGCCACTGCGTCTTACAGTGGGGCCACTGTTTCTTACAGTGGGACCACTACATAAACCCATATGTGACTTGAAAAAAATCCACATATATCAGGAACCACTATAATGGGGCTTTCAAAACTTAGTTTATCTTAGGACCACTTTTTCTTACAGTGGGGCCACTGCTGATTACAGTGGGGCCACTAAATAAACCCCTATATATATCAGGAACCACTATCATGCAGACCTAGCTACCAGGTCTGTCTGACATGGGTGTGAAAATAGGTGCTGGCTGTTCCTTATCAGTAATAGTATTGAAGAGGGCTTTATGACACTTGGGTCACTTGACCTACTATTTTCAAATCTAACAGTTGACATGGAAGCCAGTAAGGATAGGGAGGGTAAGTCAATTTCCTTTATATAAATGTGTTCTCTCAGTGGTATGAGTTGGTGTTTTGAACAACTACCTAGGACAAAGTGTGTGTAAGGGGATAAAGATACAGTTGAGGCTTGTCCATTTTAAAAGGCATGCAGATATCTCTGCTGCTGAACACAGAAAAGGCAAGAGGAGATGAAATACTCAGGGTATATAGGAAGGGCATGCTGACATGATGTAGAAGTGTCCTAAAGTAATGATGTTGAAGTGAGGATGAGGTATGACATAGCTGCTATTCATTTACATCAATTTTATCTGTGTCCATCAGGATATTTCTATCATTCAGGAGAAGGGAACCCTGCCAATTGTGATGTACTATTAATGTTGGGTTTCTAACCCAGTAAGACTTAGATTGACTGGAGAAACATGGCTGCTGCAGACAAGGATATCTTAGTACATATATTTGCCTAATCATATCTGCTGTTACCATGCATTTGAACTATAGAAATGTTCCTGAAGAGTTAAACCCTTTCTAATAAACTTTAAAAAATACATATTTACATTTTAAGTATTTATCTATAAATGTATTCATTTATTTATTCATTTATCTATTTATTCATTTTATTTATTCATTCATTCATTTATTTCCATACATTTTAATATTACAGAAATGTACCTCATGGGTTTTACCCTTTCTAATTTCCTTTTTTATGTATTGTTATACTTATCTTTTATCATATCTATCTAATTGATTAGTTAATGAATGATTCAATTTTCTTTATCTAATTATTTATTGCCTTCTCTATTTATTTTTCATTTACTAATATTTATTTAATTTATTTTTACATTTTCATATTTCTACTTATTTATTCTTCTATTAACTATCATTGTTATTAATATTATTATTATCATTAATATCGTTATTATTATCATTATTATTATTATTATTATTATTATTATTATTATTATGATTAGTGGTAGTAGTAGTAGTAGTAGTAGTAGTAGTAGTAGTAGTAGTAGTAGTAGTAGTAGTAGTAGTAGTAGTAGTAATAGAAGTAGTAGTAGTAGCAGTAGAATTACTATTAGTTAATAGTAGTAATAGTATTTTTCATTATTATTATTTTCATTATTAGCGTTATTATTATCATTATTAAAAGTATTATCAATATTATCATAAGCATCATCATCATCATCATTATTATTATTATTATTGTTTGTTTTTTTTGTTTTTTTTTGGGGGGGGGGTACCATGGTGCCATGCAGCAAGAGAATTACTAGAAGCAACAAATGAATTTTGAGGAATTTGTGTTTAAGAAATAAATGTATATTTCAGAATGTCAATGTTATGAAAATTCATTTTTCATGAATTAATTTCAAAATAAGTTACATTTTTATATTTCATTTTGCCACAACAAATAACATTTAGGCCCCTTGATATACAATGTGCCATAAGTGCATTTGTATTCACTCCCTTATTAAAAAAAACTTCGCAAAATTGTTTCAATGTGAGGCTTCAATATTTTAGATTATTTAATAATGCTCAACTATAAACAATTTTCTAATGGATATATATATATATATATATATATATATATATATATATATATATATATATATATATATATATATATATATATATATATATATATATATACTGTCAGAAACAGTGGGACCACTACCTTGGAGAGTGGTTAAACCACTGCATTTTACAGTGGGGTACATGACCACCACTGTCAGAGAAAGTGGGTCAACCACTTCCTTTGACAGTGGTAAAACCACAGCATCTTGCAGTAAAGCATGACTTTACCACTGTCGGAAACAGTGTGACCACTACATTGAACGGTGGTAAATCTACTGCAACTAGCATTATAGGATGATCATACCACCGTCAGAAATAGTGGGACCACTCTCTTGATCAGTGGTATGACCACTGCATCTGTTAGTGGTAGAGAACTGCTGATGCAATGGTATGCAGGCCCACCTACCACTGTCCAAAACAGTGGGACCACTATGAAGCTACCACTGTTTGCAAAAGTGGCCATGAAGCCCCAATAAAGTGTCTCCGCTTTTGCAAAAGCGGGACACTTCAGACAGGCTTAAAGGGCACTTTTTTTTTCAGTGGTGCAAAAAAGTGGTAATAAACCCACTACAACAAGGCTCTTGGGCCACATTCCAGGAAAGTGGGGGATGGTGCTACAGCTCTTGAGAGACCCATGTACTATCCACTATATTTTTCAGTGGTACCACTGTATTTCTCAGTGGCACCACTGTAGGCAACCACTCATAACCCACTGAAACACCCCATGTAAACCACTGCACTATGGTAAGGGCTGGCACTCACTGTGGTGGCATACCTGAAAAGGTAAATCACAAACTCGTTAGTGACAAAAGAAAGTAATGTACAAATAATGGATACACAACGACCAGTCAGATTTGACCTGAAAAGGTAAATCATAAACGTGTTAGTGACAATAACAATAAAATGTACAAATAATGGATACCTGTGATGGTGGCATACCTGTAAAGGTAAATCATAAATTTGTTAGTGAGACAATAATAAGAAATGTATAAATGAAATAAATGGATACAGTCAGATTTCACCTGTACAGGTAAATCATAAAGTCGTTAGTGACAATAGCATGAAATGTACAAATAATGGATACTCCTGTAAAGGTAAATCATAAACTCCACTCGCTGTGGTGGCACACTGCAAATGTGAATCCTATTCACATTAGTAATATGCGAAATGATGTATACATTACGTACATATGAACACCTGTCAGAGGAGGTTATCCAGTCCTGTGTTAGGAAATATCACCCTTACCATATGTACCTGGGAATTCAGAGAAAAACTTTGCACTTTCTAAGGGTACTCCCAGCTTTATTTTGGTAGAGGCATACAAATCTCAGCAGGTTGATATCATGAAATGTATCTATGATGCATACCCATAATAGCTTGTCAATAATATGAAATGTATTGATGTTATGAAATGTATCTACGTACACATATCTGCTTGTCAATAACATGATATGTATAAATAACACATAGATGAGCACCTGCCAGATTTTTGTCCAGGCACACTTTGTGGTGGCATACCTCTAATGGGAAAACCACACAGATACTGGGGAGATAACATCATGAAATTATGTGATATATGGATATCATATATGAATGATTAGTCAGGCAAAATAGTCAGGCACAAGGCCAGTGGGCTTGGTGTCAAAATTAAAAGAAAAATATTTAAGCTATTTGCCAATATTATGATTCGTACAATTTAAGCAGACTTGAAATCTTGCTAGAATTTGTACTCTAGAAATCTGTATTAGATTTCATCAAAATATCTTTTGTATCTTGTATCCCTTTCTCTTTAAAACCCTATGCAGAATATGTGATGAAATAATTGTTTTCCTCAAACACACTGTACAAATGGTGCATGCATAAAAACTTAGTAAAAGATGTAATCTTGAAATCTGTAGTGCATTTCATTTTGAAATCCTGTACTATTTCATTGCAAATTATTGTATAGATTTTATAAATAAATCTCCAGTTTCCACAAAAAAAAATTAAAATCTAATTTAGAAAAGTTAAAATTATCATTATACAATGCACAAAATGATACGATCGCCATGACGATAAGGGAGGAATGCCCACCTACGAAGGTACCTGCCAAAGTGGCACAAAGGATGCGACTAAACCGCTGATAAGAATCAAAAAGCAAACAAGATCACCAAGATAAGCTGAAGATAAAAATATTCCACAACAAAAGGATGACCTTTTTGCTAGGTGCACACAGGATCTCACAGATCTTTAAGATAAGAATCCTAATTCGAAAGATTTTTAGATGACAGTTTAATGATGACTCATTGCTGTACTAAGAAATCTACTCATCTTATTAGGCCTAAAAAAAGAAATTGTTTGTTTCCTGTAACGGCCCGAAAAAAAATAGGGTAGGTAGGTTGGTAAAAAGGGTTTTTTCGCATTATTTTTTTGGTCAAAAATGTGTGTTTTATGCATGTTTTACATTGATTGGGAGTTGGGAGGGCGGAAAAAACTTTAGGGTAGGGATTTTTTTGAATAAAAACTTGTTAGGGTAGGGTTACAGGAAACAAACAACTCTTTTTTTATAGGCCTTATTAGATTAGAATTCATATTTGTCATTGAGGTCAATTAAGCTTGTATAAAAAGTCTACCTAATGTGATAAGTCTATTTCAATGAATAAAAAAATTAAAATGAAAAAAGTTTATCTCCACATATTTGCTTCAGAATCTGGAGCGCACACATGGTCTGACAACAAGGAACAAAACTCAATAAATAAGGTAATTTTTGGAAAAAAATGAGTAGGAATTGATAAACCAAAAAGAAACATCAACTTTCAGTCAAATATTTCTTAAAATACTACTTAATCATCAAGATATTTCCATTTATGTCAGATTGACTATGTTAATTAACCCTTCCAATGCTGAGGCTACTTTCGTCCAAAGCACAAGGATGCAAAGATTGTTGAAAACCATCTAAAACCTGTCGTGTTTGTATTCATTGGAAAGCTCTTATTGAGTACTCTCAGATGAGTACCCTTGTGTTTCAGTCATTTTTCATTTTTTTGCATCATTTTGTATTGACCAAATTAGTCGCCAACAGCATAAGGGTTACGTCTTCAGAAGTGAATAAGCAGATGGTTCTAGAGGGGAAAGGGGTATAATTGTTCACATGTCAAGATTTGACAACTGTGGGAATACTGGTTTATAAGTGCAGATAAGTTAACACCTAAAGACTGGCAAGTTCACTATCAATTAAAGGCATTTTTATCTCCACAATGTATACTGGAGAAAGTGTCTTCACAACAGGTGGTTTATCATTTATAAACGGGTCTGCCACTGGTCGACCACTAAACGAGTTAATGTTTCAATTTCCACGGTTTGACCATGGGCAGGAAATGGTAGACCTGTGGCAGACCCATGGTTGACCATTACAACCATTCTACCACGAGTCTACCATATTGTGTGGTTAGAACGTGGTAGTTATGTGGCACTGCCTAGGTTATGTATTTAGAATATGGTAATTAGGTTATAGACCAATCACTAGACACACCTGTAGCTAGGGCTGCATACCGCTAAGGGTGAAGCGGTACGGTACCATAACCGGTATCGTCGAAACGATACGGTATTTTATCGGTACTGCTATCGGTATCTTGAACTACGCTAAGTACACACTTAGCGTAGTTCCTGACATAAACCTAAAACGTATTTGTTGTCTGTCAGGTATTTCAATTACAACATGTGATCAGATGTGAAAACTAAGCAGTCATACTTACGGCAGCCAAACCTTGTTAACTTGAATAGATCCACATTCTGCTTGAAGGTACGATATATAGCGGCGATAGTTCCATCGCCGCTACAGTTCCATCGCAGCTACCATTAGTGAACTTGTGATTCTTATCGCTACCGCGTAGTGGCGCTGTATTATACAGCGCCACTACGCGGTAGCGATAAGAATCACAAGTTCACTAATGGTAGCGGCGATGGAACTATCGCCGCTATATCGTACCTTCCAAGTTTACAAGTTCGGCAACCGTAAGTATAACTTTTTACTGAATTATTTCGTAGTATTGAATGTTTGACATGGGTTTGTGTTTTGCAAAATACCGATAAGCATACCGTTAAATATTGAAACGAGTATTCCCCGGTATTTTGCGAGACGGTATTCGGTACGGTGCTGGTACCGGGTACAGGTGTACAGCCCTACCTGTAGCAGAGAACAACCTAGTTTCTGCCACACATCAGGCACAAAATGTGCCAATGTTTTTAAAGGTTAAACACTGCAATACCAGTGACAGTACAACAATCTAAAACACATTGAGGATATAGTCTAATAGCAAACTATATATTCACTTAGATAACTTTAAATGACTGTAGGATATGTAACATCATGTTATAGTAGAAAAAAATCATTATCATAGTTCACAGAATGGCATCCATCACACCAAAACTCACTGGTATGGCAGGAACATTTTTGCACTCAATCACTCAACGGCTTAGCCCAGTATCTGTAGCAGTAGGAACTGCATGACTATTTTGGTGATGTCTCTCTAACATAGGTAAATTTCAGAAAATTTGTGAAGGAGAGATGTTCTTTAGAATTTATCTACAACTCTCCTACAGATCTTACGCAAATTTATGCTTCATTTCGGAGTTATTTTCAAAAGTATGACATGTCCAGACGACACTGCTCAAATAGATCCCCAGGCATGAATGGGTTAAAACTTTTCTAGATTTACACAGTAAGACCAGTGGCATCATGTACTAGGCTCTCCTAGGGGTGCAAACACAATTAACTTGGTTGCCTGCACCCCATTGGATGATTGGTAACTCTGGTCCTCTCTTAATCACAGGTCTCAAACAGGCTCTTCAACAATTTTGCGGCCATATTGTGGCTGGGTCACTAAAATAGCCATGCCTTTTGTGGCTGATCCGCCCTTACCCTTAATATATTACCCCTTTGCAACACAATCTAGGTCAATAGGTTCATTTCAAATGTACCTAAGTTGGAAAGGTGTCACCAAAAATAGTCCTGCCATTTGTGTGTATGTGGGGGGGGGGGGGGGGGCAACAGGCATGAATGGGCTAAACCTTTATACTGCTGGGGGAAAATTTGGTCAATGAAAAATGATGCAAAAATCCTGAAATTGACTGAAACCCTGGCAAATGGGTACTCATATTGAGAGTACTCAGTGAGAGCTATCCAATGAATACCAACATGACAGGGTTTAGATGGTTTTTGCGTCCTTGTACGTCGGACGAAAATAGCCTCAGCATTGGAAGGGTTAATTTATTACCCCTTTACACCACTATCTAGGTCATCAAGTTTAGTGCACTAATGGGGGTATTGACCCCCATATACCAAGAGCTGAAAGGGTGTTATGCAGCTTCGTTCCCACTGAAAAATGTCATCAGGAGCCATGACACTTAACCCTTCATGCCTGTAGATCAGCTTGACAAACGTGTGTCGTCTGGACCTTTGATACTTTTGAATATAACTTTGGAATTCGTAACAAATTCACAAAATATTTGAAGGAGAGTTGTGTGTTGGGTTTTGATCAACATTTCCCCATGAAATATTTTGTAAAAATTGCTTTTGTTAGAGAGATATAACCAAAATAGTCAGGCAGTTTCAGGCTTACATAAAATTCCAACTTTCAGGAAATATACTCATCTAAAGATGTTGATGAGTGCAAAAGTCAGTCACTTTGAAATTGTCACTGGTGTCAATATTACTGGGTATTTGTGCATATTTCTGGGTATCTGTGCCATTTTACTACATTAAATAATAAAAATAATTGTGTAGTGCTAAGAAAATCAGCTTGCCCATTCGGGCAAGTGAAAAACTAAAATGTACTTGCCCAAAAGCCCTTTTTTCAAAAATTCACTTGGCAGGGCAAGCGGGCTAGTACTTATGTCAAACCCTGTTCAACCCCCTTTTTTCCACCCTGGAAAGCACTGTATAACCCATTCATGTCTAAAAATCTACCTGACCAGTGTTGTCTGGACCTGTGAGACTTTTGAAAATAATTTTGGAATGAAGAGTAAATTTGCAAAATATTTGAAGGAGATTTATAGATAAAGTTTAAATGAACAATTCTCCTTCAAAAACCTCATAAATATTGGATTTGTTAGAGAGATATCACCAAAAATGTCACGCGGTTCCGGGTGGTATAGACTAGTACAGACATGAATAAGTTAAAAACCATTCATAACTACAGTGCCCTCCATAAAAACCTGGACTATCCACAGGCTATATTTCTAATAAGGTATTTTTCATGACAAATAATTGGATTGAAATGCCTCATTTGCAAAACAACATGTAACTCTCAGACAAATATTTAAAAAATTCATGCTCAGCCTTCGAGTGCTTTTCAAAAGTATCATAGTTCCAGACGACATGGAGCAGAACTCAGAGCACACAAAGTTGAAGGTCAAAGGTGAAGGTCATGCTTTCAATGATGACATTTGGACAAACATCATCGCCTTGACTTGAGAAAACTCCCCAGAATTCTCAGGCCACTTGACACCTCCTTATGAGCGAGTCAGTTAACCCATTCACGCCTAAATACATCCTTGTCAAGTGTTGTCTGGATCAATCATACTTTTGAAAATAACTTTGAAATCAAGCATATATATGCAAAATATTAGAAGAAGAGTTGTTTGTGAGTATCTAATCAGTATTTCTCCATCATATTTTTTCAGAAAATCACTTTTGTTAAAGAGAAATCGTCAAAATCGTCAGGCGGTTTTGAGAGCCTTGGAGGTAATTGGGTTAAGCCTAACACTCAGACTACTTGTTTTGCCTGGATAAATAAAAGAGGAGCTAAAGAGTTGCTGACACATTTGGGTCTATTAACCCCTTCCTGTCCTAAATCTTTTTCAAATATCGTCTGGATCTATCATACTTTTAATGACAACTTGGAAATTAAGCATGAATTCACAAAATATTTGATGGAGATTTGTTCCTTGCGTTCTTGTGAAAATCTCTCCTTCATTTCTTTTTCAAATTCTACTTTTATTGGGGAGATATTTGAGAAATGATTTAGAAATTGGGGAGATATTCGAGAAATGTTTTAGGTACAAGAATGCATGGATATTGGCAGCTTTGAGAGAAAAGCATACAAATACACTAATAAGAATTGTATACCTATTAATGACAAGTTAGTGTCTGGGTGGTCTAGGAAATCTGTGTTCTCAAAAATGAAAAAAATATATATAAATATATCTATGATTGTATTAGATGCATCATTCATTCAAATATGTCATTTAATCCGCAGTAGATTATTTCAGGTAATATTTGTGACCAAATAGAGGAAGAAAGGGACAATATTGGTTGACAAAACAACTGACGCTTCTCTTATATCTTACCTCCTTCTCCCCATTATACCATAAAATAATGTACCTCTGCATATTTTACCTATTTCAATCTGGGGAATTCCTTGGTTTCCCTAGCTTCTCTTGCTAAGGGTTATCGATATCTTTGATCATTATCACAAGAAGTCCTTTATCATATTCTCACCTTGGTTAATGGGGAATGATGATAATAATAATAATTATAATAATAATAATAATAGTAATAATAATAATAATAATAACGATAATAATAATAATAATAATAATAATAATAATAATAATAATAATAATAATAGTAATAATAATAATAATAATAATAATAATAATAATGATAATGATAATAATAATAATAATAATAACAATATTAATAGTTCATATAGTGCTCTTTCCACCTCTATAATCAGTATCCAATACCACAAAGAAGTCTGTGTTTTTTTCTCACCTGTGTTTCCGTATCGGAGGCGCTGCTGGCTCTCCTTCGTCGCTGACTGTAGTCGAGGGAGATACTGGTTATCTGTTGCACTTCTCTGTGCCAGCCAAGAACTACGGAGTCCGAGACAGTCCGCATCATGGCAGACTTCTTACGATTGGCCCCCGCCACTGTTTTTTTTGTTCAATTTCCTAACATTTAAACATTAATATACCAGCAAGTACATCGCTATGATGGTCTTTTTCTTTTATCAACTTTCATGAGTTTCTATCTTCAATATATCACTTTTATCACATTTATCGTTCCATAAGTTCTTTTGGCTAGTAATAAGATGATAATTTTTCAATGTATGACATTCTTTGGCATATATCCATCCATGTTTGTTTACGAATCCAGGTATCCGGGTGCGTGTCAATCCTCATCCAGTCTATTAGATTAACTTAATTCCATAAATCCAATTTATATCCAGGTTGATCCACTGAATGAATACTTATGAACATCCAGTATTATCCTTAAACTGGATATTATTGTGCATCCCTGTAAATCCACTTACTGTATTCTAGTATACATGTACATCCAATTTCATCCACTAAGTTGATTCTAGTGAGCATCCAGTTTTATCCTCAAACTGGATTTTAAAGTGCATCCACGCAAAATTCACTTACTGGATTCTAGTATACATGTACATCCAGTTTCATCCACTAAATTGACTCTAGTGTGCATCCAGTCTTATCTTATAACTGGATTCAGAGATGCATCCATATTTATCCATTTACTGGATTATAATATGCATTTGATTATTAGATTTTATGTTACGTCCAGTTGTGTCATGCCGAACTACATGTACAATAGTCTCTATGCTGTAATAGCGTGCAATATATATGCACACAATTGGGTCACTTGATTATTCAGAATGATCCAATTATTTCTATATATCCTATTATAATACACAGGTGTGCGGCTATAATCCATGCATTGTGATCCTTACTATTCGTAGTAAAATCCTCCAGAATGTATACCATACACATCCAGTTCAATTCCAGTTTTCTAGTAGATTATGATCTGGATATGTCCTCACATGCCACCTGTATCTATCAAAATGGCTTCCATGTTCTATCAGGAATAATTTCTAAGAGTCACATATATACCCTCGCTAAACCACAAAGCTCTTGTATAGTGTCAGAACAATGCACTACTCTATTTGTGGTTGCAGTAACGATCCATGTATTGAGTCAAATTCTCCACTAATTCATCACAACTTGAAATAATTCATCTAGTGCCTATGAAAACATCTCCAAGGCGATCATAGGTGTACATTTCTCACAGAGTAACGTACGTTCAAGCCAGGACGACTGTCCATATCAAGCCTCAATAATCCACTACGACTAGACCGACTGTTTGTGTACTTCTATTCAATGTCACTATTGTGCTCCCAAACAATGGGCCGGTCGATTTCTCATGATAATAGGTTCGGTAAATTCCTTTATGATTCACGACCAAGAGGCAGTCAGCAGTGAAATGGTCATTGGTGGAACTGCTGGGGGTCTTTGTGGTACAGTTGGGGGCGTAATATAGTAATATAGAGATTTTTGCTTGGGTTTTCTGCGCGGTTTCTGAACCAGAAAATGTCTGTTCACTTGTGGGTGTGAGGAAGCTGGGTTCAAACAATGACCGGCTTGTTTGATCACAATGTGGAGCTGTAAAAAGCAAACGCGGATAATTCAAACTTGAGTTGGCGAATCATTTAGTGAAATCATTTATTCGTGTTTAATGAGGGCAACGATACTGAGCTCCTACAGTATTAGCCACAAAGAGATTTGCTACTTCCTGTTGAGTGAGTTTAGACTTGGGAAATTAAGTTCTAAAAAAGGTTTACTCATTTTCCTTATATTTGAGGTATCACAGCAATCATGTGTTATATGTATCTTCCCTTATCAAAATGTACATCTAGCTTGAAATACAAAAACAGTATTACCAAGCGTATAATTGGAAAATGCTATGATTTCTTAGAATCGTTTCAGGCTTGGGAAATTTAGCTCTAGAAAACTCATTTTTGTTATAGGCATTAAGACAATCATGTGTAATATGTATCTTCTTTATCCAAGGTGCAGCTTGGAATACATACGTATTCCTTAGGGTATGATTGTAGAAATCTTAGGATTTCTTCAGAACACTCAGCTACATATATTTGGGTTCACTGAAGTATAAAGAAACAACTAGTTCAGATAATAAAATCTAGGTCCAGAAAACACCGTCATTTTCTCCATTATCTTTGAGTCATAGTATCTTCGCACAATAAAGATACAACTTCACACAAAAACTCCCATAATGCAATGTTCTCAAGGGACAAAGGGTAGTCAACGGCCAAAATATCACAAGGGGATATCCTCGATCGCCCTAACAGCGCAATTGAGTCACCAATGGAATTTCCCAGTTGCTCAATCCATGACTAATTCGACTTCCAGTTTGATCCAAAGCCAGAGGTCTATAGTTGAATTGATTGGCTATTGGGCACGTTTCCAAGGTAACAGAAGAAGGCCCTGGGTTACCTTTAAATGCTCATAGAAGAAAACACATACTGTATGAAGATATCATTCACTGATATTGTCTACAAGTAGGGTTTCAATCTTTTTTCAGGATTTTTGTATAATTTTGCATTGGCCAAATTTAAGGGTTAATTGCAATTGGTTCAATAACAAGTCAATGACCAATGTCCGAAAGTTACGTTTTGCACATGTTGGCGTGCAGCTTTCTCTGTAATGCAAATGATAGGAGAGCCCTCATTGGTCTTTATCTCCTAGTGACATCACACTGAGGCCAGATTCGAGACCCTTAAGATAGCCAGCTCTTTACTATAGCGCAAATAGTAATTGGTCTCTCGCTACATACCCATTCTTTGATTCATCTAAGCCCATACATAAACATAGCAATAATTTGAGGGACTAACAGAGACCATATAAGTGTCTAGGGTTCTTGGGGTGCTTTTAGTATGGGTGTACTTAATAGTGGGCAAAAGCATACAGAACCCTATGAAACTTCTGTACCCAAACACAAAACACCCCTAAAAAGACCCTAAATTTGGATATTCTGTACCCAAACACACAACGCCTCTTCACAAAGACCCTTAATCACCCTGTACTGGAGATATACCTGTATTTTTAGGGACTAATTGACCCTATGGGTATTTAGGGTGTTTAGGGTATTTCAGGTATTTCAGGATGTGACGTAGTGGATATACTAGGCTAGCACCCTATGTAATTTCTGTACCCAAACACAAAACGCCCCTTCACAAAGACCCTAAATCACCCTGTACAGAAATGTACTTATAATTTGAGGGACTACGTGACCTTAAAGTTATTTGGGTGCTAAGGGTATTTCATGAAGTAGTGGACACTGGCACCCTCTGGAACTTCTGTACCCAAACCACAAAACTCCCCTTCACAAAGACCCTAAATCACCCTGTACAGATATGTACCTGTAATTTGAGGGACTTGGTGACCCTAAGGGTATCTGGGGTGTTTAGGGTATGGATGTGAGGTAATGGCCACTAGCACCCTATGAAACTTCTGTACCCAAAATGCCCCTTCACAAAGACCCTAAATCACCCTGTGCAAAAATGTACCCATAATTTGGGGTGCTGACAGTGATAGACAATGGCCATGGGTGGACATATCTAACTTGTAGCTAATTCCCCTGCGGTCACTACTGGTCACTACTGGTCACAGCGGTCACTGTGGGGTTCCGGTCACTGTGGGGTATGTAGGAGGCCTTTAAGAAGGATGGGTGTCAATTGGGCACTTAGCCAGTTAGGGACAATACCCTGTACCGAGTTCCCAAGCCTCAAAATGTACCGAACGGAAATGCAGGGGTTAACCCTTATGCTGCTGGTGGCAAGATTTGACCAATACAAAATGATACAAGAAACCTGGAAAATGACTTAAACCCTGGTAAATGGGTACTCATACAAGAGTACTCAGCGAGAGCTATCCAATGAATACCAATATAACAGGGTTTAGAAGGATTCTCAAAAATCTTTGTGTCCTTGTGCTTTGGACGAAAATAGCCTAAGCATTGGAAGGGTTAAATAACCCCAGTAACATCTTCAGACATACGTGAGAGAAATCAGAATCATTCGAAAAATACCGAACCACAAAGAACTTAGGATGAACCCATTCGGTTCACAGAAAACACCCACTTATGCTAACCTACTTATGAAGATGAAGAGGCATGTGTGAATATTTTCAAAAATAAACTGACCTATCTACATTTTATATCCATTCATTGGGTTTTATATCCTAGTATATCATGACCTACATTGTGTTTTATACTATTCTAAAACATCCACGGCAGGTAGATTCCAGGTGAATTCCAGGTAATCCTTTTGAAGGATGCGAAGTTTGATTTGAAGTAATGACCAAGCAATTTGGTCGACAGGTTTTATAATCCACTCGCTTGTTCATTTCCGGTGCTTGTTCAGAAGATTCAGGTTGCTCGATCTCAAAACCTTTGCAATCCAAACTAATATATCCTTATAATAGTATGTTGATCCTTAAAGTGTATCCTTCAAGTAGATGTAGATGAATCCTTGATGATGGGTGATATTAAGTTGTACCCATGCGCTGTTAAAAAGGGGTGCTCCTGCCTCACCACCCAAACACGCCAGTGTGTGTGTGTGTGTGACACAATTTTAAAACCGCAACTGCTGAGCTTGTCGCCCCCCTAAAATAGCACCCACTTAAGCCTTGCTGGGTTCAGGGTATTGTGAGGGTGAGACTGGCATACCCTTTTGTGTGCCCCCAGGTGATGTCGGCATGCACCCCTATTCATCGGTTGGGGATGATCTGGGTTTGGGTTCTGAGACAATAGGCGGCTTACTAAACAACCCATAACAAACCACAGACTTATTTTCTTTCCACGCATAGGATGTAACTAGACCAGGGTTTTCTTTACAGCATTTAGAGTCGGTTGTACCCGTCTTAACCGGGAGGGTACCCGGGTACCTGGATACAGAAGAGTACCCTTTGGGTATGCGGGGTATGCCATACCGGAGTCAGGAAAACCCTTTTTCTCTGTGCCCAAGCACTTGCTTATCCGACTGGAAGGTCGTCTACTGAGTTTTAATGAAGGAACAAAGGGGGTGTAGAATTTCACAAGGGTGGATGAAATTAATCCTTTAACCCTTTAATGCTTAAGAGTTTCCTTAGAAATTGTCGTCTGGATCTACAATACTTTTGATAATAACTTTAGAATCAAGATTTTTTTTACTAAATATTTGAAGGAAAGTTGTAGGTAATGTTCTGATTGACATTCCTCCATTAAATATTTTCCTGACTTTGCTTTTGCCTGCAAAATATCATTAGAATTGCAAGGTTGCTTTTGGCCTTTGTGAGCAATAATGGGTTAACCCTTTCAAGACCACAGTTCTTCTACCATATACTTAACCTATTAACAGTCAGAGTGACCAAAACAGGCCTGACGACTTTGGAAATATCTAAATTACAAAAGAGTTTTCTAGAAAACATTTGAAAGAGTAATGTCGATTAGAAGCCAAACAACAACTTTCCTTCAAATATTTTGTGAACTTCCGCTTCATTCCCAAGTTATTTTCGAAAGTATGAGAGTAGCAGACGATGCTCTCTAGAGAAACTCTGCGTGTGAATGGGTTAATTCAGCTTGATAAGCGCTTCTGCTAATTTACCCTGGGAGAAGAACCTCCTTTCAAGGACACTGATCTAGAAGCACTCAAGGGAAATTATCCTTTTATGACATTCTTTATGCCTTTCATCTTAAAATACTTTTAGTTAAATGCATTATACCCGGACTATCACATTTGCCTTAGGCTCATTCAATCCTAAATTACCCTTAGTAGAATCTATGATACTTTTAACTCTTTCTTGCCTGGAGATATTTTTTTTTAAAGTGTTGTCTGCACCTTTTTTACTTTTGAAAATAACTTTGGAATTAATCGCAAATTCATGAAATATTTGAAGGAGAGTTGTGTGTTGGATTTTGATCAACATTTCTCCTTCAAATATTTTTTTGAAAATTGCATTTGTTGGAGAGATATCACAAAAATAGTCAGGAACTGTTTTGGTACTACAGACATGAAAGGGTTAAAGACAACTCTCAAATAAAGCATAGATTCAGGCAATATTTGAAGGAGAGTCAAAGGTTTACTCATGATGAGCAATTTACCTTCAAGTACTTTACAAAATAAGTTTTTTGTATGCAACCCTCAATCTGCTGTTGGCTAATTTGACCAAAACAAAATAATGTAAAAAAACAACTGCAAATTGACTGGCACATGCATATCTATCTGAGAGTACTCAACAAGAGCTATCCAGTGAATAGCAACATGAGAGGTTTTAATGGTTTTCAAAAATCTTAGCATCCTTGTGCTTAAGGTGAAAGTGGCCTCAGCATTGGAAGGGTTAAAAACACAATTAAAAGGATTAATCTTTTAGGGTGCTACTGGTATGAAAAGGTTCTCACTGGAAACTCATTGTAAGTCTCAAGGTCATGGCCAATGTCAATGTCAATGTCAAATATACATACACTATACCAAGACAATACAAGCTAAAGTGCCCCCATCCCAGCCAATGGTTCAACCCATTTACACTCAGAGCGGCCAAAACAGGCCTGGCAATTTTGAAAATATTTTGCTTACAATAGTATTTTCTGGAAAATATTTGAAGTAGAAATGTTGATCAGATGCCATACAACAACTCTCCTTTGAATATTTTGTGAATGTTAGCTTTATTCCCAAGTTATTTGCAAAAGTATGAGAGTAGCAGACGATACTTTCTAGAGGAACTTTTGAGTGTGAATGGGTTACACACAAACCGGTTTTGATCAGCTCTTTTAACCTATTCATGCAGTGATAAGGTATAATCTGGATCTATGATACCTAAAAAAAAAAGTAAAAAGTAAAGTTATCTTTCTTTTAAGTCGGTATATCAATTACAAGAAACACAAGCTACTAAGGCTCTTGGCATTAGTAGCTTGACAGTTAAACCTTCCAATGCTGAGGCTACTTTTGTCCTAAGCACAAGGCCGCAAAGATTTTTGAAAACCATCTGAACCCTGTTGTGTTTGTATTCATTGGATGGCTCTCACTGAGTACTCTCAGATGAGTACCCATTCTATAGGGTTTCAGGTATTTTTCAGAATTTTTGCATTATTTTGTATTGGCTAAATTAGCCACCAGCAGCGTAAGGGTTAAGATGGAAAACAATTCAGTGGCAGATGCCATAGAAATTGGTCTACATGTGAGCGATTGTTAAACCTTCCAATGCTGAGGCTACTTTTGTCCTAAGCACAAGGACGCAAAGATTTTTGAAAACCATCTGAACCCTGTTGTGTTGGTATTCATTGGATGGCTCTCACTGAGTACTCTCAGATGAGTACCAACATGCCACGGTTTCAGTCATTTTTCAGGTTCTTTGCATGATTTTGAATTAGCCAATAGCAGCATAAGGGCTAATAGGTGTTGCTTCGGCTATTGGTTCAGAGGCCACTATAAAACCTATACATGCAAATAACTTTAACTTTATTTGCTAATATTTGATGTTTATGATTGCGTTTGTGGTAGGCTAATCTCTTTGATATCCCCCCCCCCCCCCCCCATCAGGCATTTCCCTAAAGATGTTTTATTCAGAAAGAGGTTACCAACATATATCCATACCTTTCGAGGCAGGGTCTTAGCCAGGATTTAGAAACTGGGTGCCCAAAATTAGCAGTTGTAAAATTTTGGGGCGTCCAAATTTTTAAGGGGATCACAATATGCACATATTACAACCATAAACATTTGTCCAAAAAGACACCCAGGCGCCCTGCTCAGGCTAAGACCATGTTTTGAGGCTTCTGTAAACATGAAATTGTTAACCCATCAATACCTACAGCAGCCAAAACAGCCTGATGATGTTGGTGAAATCTTTTACCCAAAAGCCTATTTGGGAAAATATTTGAAGGGGAAATGTTCCTCAGCATATGACCAACAACTCTCCTTCAAATATTTTTTTAAAGGATTCTTAATTTCTAAGTTATTGTCAAAAATGTCAAAGACCCAGACGTCAATTTCTTAAGTAACTCATTAATGGGTTAAGATATCAATCTCTACCTTGAACCTTCCTACATATTTTTAACCCATCGGGGTATCATAGCAAATGAAAGACTTAAACCATTCAGTTTTTTCACGCATAGAACACCACAAAGAGGCCAGACTTTTTAAGGGTATTCTTTCTATTAAAAGCATATTTTGGAAAAGATTTAAGGGAGAAAATCTAATCAGAACCACACCAACAACTTTCCTTCAAATAGTTTGTGAAATTATGCTTTACATTTTAGTTATTGTCAAAAGTATAAAAGTTCCAGACGACTTTTGCCAAGCAAAACGTACAGCATGAATGTGCTAAGGCAGAAAATGTTGGCAGTGGAAGATAACCTCTGATCCTACACCTCAAAGCATAGATTAATGACTTTTGAATATTTGGTATTGGTCGCAAACAATAGGCTATAAAATCTCTATAAACTGGTATATTGTAGTTGAAGATAATTGATGAATAGACGAAATTCACCAATTCATGCCTGGAGATCTACTTGCCGTCTGAACCTTTTTAACTTTCGTAAACATCTTCGGAATTAAGAATAAACTTACAAAATACATGAAGAAGAGTGGTTTGTTTACTTCAGGTCAAAATTTCAAAATATTTTTTGACAAAAGTAGGAGAAAAAGTTGCACAAATAAGTTTTATTCTGATGTTATCGTAAGTTCACCATATCTTTTAGAATATATGTTTTTGTGACAGGCGCCGCGTGACAGGCGCCGCGTTAAGGATCCTATGAACAAGAATGTGACAAGTCCAATTTATCATATTTGATGATATCAAAAAAAAAAGACCTTCACAAGTGGAGGCTGGAAAGTTTTTGTTGCTATCCCGAAATATTTCACCTACTTGAGTTTTGTAAAGACAAATTCCCGCTGAAAGGATGTCAGACACATAATCAAACCCTTAACCCATTCATGCTTTAACCAATTAATGCTTAAGAGTTTCTCTTGAAATTGTCATCTGGATCTATGATACTTTTGACATTTTCTTGGGAATTAAGAATACGTTTACCAAAAATTTGAAGGAGAGTTGTTGGAAATGTTCTGATTAACATTTCCCCTTCAAAAAATTTCCCAACCAGCCTTTTACCTGTAGGTTTTTCCCTCTATTTGTCAGGCTGTTTTGGCCGCTGTGAGCATTAATGGGTTCACCCATTAATACTCAGAGCAGCCAGAGACAGCCTGACAATGTTGGTAAAACCTTTTAGGTCAATTCTAAGTTGGAAAAATATTTGAAGGAGAAATGTTAATTAGAACACTGCCAACAACTCTCCTTCAAATATTTTGCAAAATCAATCTGAATTCTCAAGCTATTGATTCAAATATCTTAGATCCAGACGTCAATTTTTGGAATTCTAGAAACTTGAAATTCTATGACTATGTACATCTGGTAAGTACTCTTTCTATATGGTGTTTACTGAAGTCTTCCTAGAGTACTAGGTATGTGCTTTCTTTGCTAGTGGTAGACAAACGCAAACCCCTGCAAATACAGGTGTTCCGGCCTGGGTTCAAGAGTACCGAAGTATTTTACTAAGAACTGGGTTCCTGCTTTTCCCTGAAACAAAGGGGGCATTTTTGTATAAATATCAAAAGATCTAGTTTACCCCATTATTGCTTAATAGTTCCTCCTGAAATTTTGGGGAGTCCAAATATTTAAGGGGGACCACAGTATGCTCAGATTTCAATCATAAACATGATATCCTTATACAATGTCATGGGAATCATATGGAGATGAAAATTATATGCTTGAGATCAACATTTAAAATAAATTCTCACAAAAAAATTGGGTGTCGTCATAGGTGTTTTTTAATGGTCTAGGTGTCCACAAAGACACCTAGACGCCCTGCTGGCTAAGACCACGTTCAGATGTCCTTTTTCCACAGTCTCTGTAGGACAAAGGAAGGGTATGTGGGGCAGTTTATATAGGGTAGACTAAATAGCACCCCTACCTGAGATTTCCCAAGAAAAATCCTAGAAATTTCTTGGTATTCCAAGCTTTATTCATTAGTACATGTAGTATTCAGATGTCCTCTTACCATAGGGTCACCGTAGTTTACCCACAGTTTCCGTAGGACAAAGGAAGGGTATGTGGGGCAGTTTGTACAGGGTAGACAAACTAGCTTCCCTATCAAGGTAATTAATCCTGAGATTTACCGAGAAAAATCCTATGAATTTCTCGACATTCCAAGATTTGTTCAGTAGTGGTTTTCAGATGTCCTCTTTCCATAGGGTCATTTAGTTACTTTATATACAATGCACCTACTCCTACCGAATATAGATGAGATTTCCTGCATAAAATCCTAGGAATTCCTTTGCATTCTAAGCTACATTCAGTAGTAGTACTTAGATGTCCTCTTCCCGTAGGGTCACCGTAGTTTACTCACAGTCTACGTAGGACAAAGGAAGGGTATATGGGGCAGTTTGTACAGGGTAGACAAACTTTAGGGTATTGGGTATGGGGTTACTTCAAGACAAACTACCCATTTTATACCCCCATGCAAATACAGCAGGGTTCAAGAGTCGTTCCGGGTCTTTTAAGATGTAGAGGACTTAATTTTATCCTTATCAAACTAAAGAAAGTGGTATTTTCTTCTGGATTTATCATTAGGATAGTTACAATAGTGAATACTTAACTTCTCAATATTAATCATAAATATTTCTTTTTAAGTTCTTAAGCACAGTATCTTAAGAACAACTCTCATTTATAAGAATACATACTTGCACCTTTTGTCAAATGTTACATTCATTAAAAAAATACTGAATATTTTAGGGATGACCCAAAACCTACACTTATGTGAAATTACTGGGTTAAAAATGCATTGAATTCTATGGGGAGGATCCCTAAGACTCGTATCATAAACAAACGACATGTACTGGGTTACTCTATTTATGCCTCTAGCGCCAAAAGATGAACTGACAATTTTGTTGAAATCTTCATAACCAGAGCATTTTTTGAAAAAGAAAATGAAGAAGAAATGTAGATCTGAACTAAAGCAACAACTCTTCTTCAAATTTTTAGTGAATTTTAGTTTAATTCCTAAGTAATTTTCAAAAGTATCATAGGAGCAGACGACTTTGGTACACAAAATGAAGAAGAAATGTAGATCTGAACTTAAGCAACAACTCTTCTTCAAATATTTAGTGAATTTTAGTTTAATTCCTAAGTAATTTTCAAAAGTATCATAGGAGCAGACGACTTTGGTACACAAAATGAAGAAGAAATGTAGATCTGAACTTAAGCAACAACTCTTCTTCAAATAGACGACTTTGGTACACAAAATGAAGAAGAAATGTAGATCTGAACTTAAGCAACAACTCTTCTTCAAATATTTAGTGAATTTTAGTTTAATTCCTAAGTAATTTTCAAAAGTATCACAGGAGCTGACGACTTTGGTACACATATCTCCAGGCATGAATTGGTTAAAAATGCATTAAATTCTTTAGGGAGGATCCCTAAGACTCGTATCATAAACAAACGACATGTACTGGGTTACTCTATTTATGCCTCTAGCGCCAAAAGATGAACTGACAATTTTGTTGAAATCTTCATAACCAGAGCATTTTTTGAAAAAGAAAATGAAGAAGAAATGTAGATCTGAACTAAAGCAACAACTCTTCTTCAAATTTTTAGTGAATTTTAGTTTAATTCCTAAGTAATTTTCAAAAGTATCATAGGAGCAGACGACTTTGGTACACAAAATGAAGAAGAAATGTAGATCTGAACTTAAGCAACAACTCTTCTTCAAATATTTAGTGAATTTTAGTTTAATTCCTAAGTAATTTTCAAAAGTATCATAGGAGCAGACGACTTTGGTACACAAAATGAAGAAGAAATGTAGATCTGAACTTAAGCAACAACTCTTCTTCAAATAGACGACTTTGGTACACAAAATGAAGAAGAAATGTAGATCTGAACTTAAGCAACAACTCTTCTTCAAATATTTAGTGAATTTTAGTTTAATTCCTAAGTAATTTTCAAAAGTATCACAGGAGCTGACGACTTTGGTACACATATCTCCAGGCATGAATTGGTTAAAAATGCATTAAATTCTTTAGGGAGGATCCCTAAGACTCGTATCATAAACAAACGACATGTACTGGGTTACTCTATTTATGCCTCTAGCGCCAAAAGATGAACTGACAATTTTGTTGAAATCTTCATAACCAGAGCATTTTTTGAAAAAGAAAATGAAGAAGAAATGTAGATCTGAACTAAAGCAACAACTCTTCTTCAAATTTTTAGTGAATTTTAGTTTAATTCCTAAGTAATTTTCAAAAGTATCATAGGAGCAGACGACTTTGGTACACAAAATGAAGAAGAAATGTAGATCTGAACTTAAGCAACAACTCTTCTTCAAATATTTAGTGAATTTTAGTTTAATTCCTAAGTAATTTTCAAAAGTATCATAGGAGCAGACGACTTTGGTACACAAAATGAAGAAGAAATGTAGATCTGAACTTAAGCAACAACTCTTCTTCAAATATTTAGTGAATTTTAGTTTAATTCCTAAGTAATTTTCAAAAGTATCATAGGAGCAGACGACTTTGGTACACAAAATGAAGAAGAAATGTAGATCTGAACTTAAGCAACAACTCTTCTTCAAATATTTAGTGAATTTTAGTTTAATTCCTAAGTAATTTTCAAAAGTATCACAGGAGCTGACGACTTTGGTACACATATCTCCAGGCATGAATTGGTTAAAAATGCATTAAATTCTTTAGGGAGGATCCCATCAAACTCTTATCATACACAACTGACATGTACTGTGTAGACTCGGCCTCGACATACGCCATAACTCGGCCCCTCGCAAGAACCCGGCCTCGTGTTTTGTGTGCAGAACAACCGGCCGCCTGTCAAACCCATCACCTCAGCCGGTTAATGGAGATACCTGTTGAAAGAGGTTTTGCCTACAAGTCTTTTTAAGTATAGGTTAAGTCGTCCGCCTGTATTTTATACTTGCCACTTTTTGGCAATGGTATTTACTAGGGGTGTGTGATATTGAATGCCCCTGAGTTGATAGAATTTAACTCATTAACACTCATAGCGGCCAAAACAGGTCTGACGATTTTGGAAATATTCAACTTACAAAAGCATATTCGGAAATAACATTTGAAGGAGAAATGTTGATCAGAAGCTTAACAACAACTCTCCTTCAAATATTTTGTGAATTTTCGCTTCGTTCCAAAGTTATTTTCAAAAGAATGTGAACAGCAGACGATAGTTTACAGAGCAACTCTGAGCATGAATGGGATAACACACCTACATGTTATAGGTGTAACTTTTATGGCTTTATTTCTACCTGCTGCGAATATCTAATGATCACGCTTTTCTTAATGCAGTTGTCATCTTTTATTAGGGAATCCACGCACCCATTCATACTGGGGCCCCTGTCCGGCTCTTGAGTTATGGTAAATAGGTATAGTGTCATTGCTCAACTAGAAGGTCAGGACGTATAGTGTTGCTACATAACTTAATAGATGGCAGAGATGAACATAGCGTTCAAATATTTGCTTGAATGAGAGATTATGTAGACAACGCTTCTGTAAATATATATATATATATATATGTATATATATATATATATATATATATATATATATATATATATATATATATATATATATATATATATATATATATATATATATACATATATATATATATATATACATATATATACATATATATATATTTATATATATATACATATACATATATATATATATATATATATATATATATATATATATATATATATATATATATATATATATACATATATATACATATATATACATATATATATATATATATATATATATAAATATATATATATATATATATATATATATATATATATATATATATATATATATATATATATATATATATATATATATATATATATATATATATATATATATTTATATATAATATATATAAAACTTTTCCAAAAAAGTCCGGCCTTGACATAGGACATGTCCGAATTTAGTCCTAGGACAACTTTGGGAAATTGATCCAAAAGGATGTTGGATCCAAAATGCCATGAACTATGAGCTATGTTCTCAGTCAGAGGCTCTACACTCCATCTGGTGTGAGAAATATGAACTAATAGTGTAACATACTTAAATTCCATGTTTTCTCATGAAAACATTATACCTACTTTACAAAGATAATCTAGTAAAAACACAATGACACGTGAGACTTATTATTGAATTTGTTGTCTGTATCTTTGATACTATTGACAATTACTTAGCAATGAACATTGATATACAAACTATTTTAAAGGATCATTGTTGCTAGTGTTTTGTTTGACACTTCTCCTCCAAATATTTCCCTGTCTTTGCTTCCACTCGAAAGATTTCACTTAAGTTGTCAGGCTGCTTTTGGCCGCTGCAAGCATTAATGGGTTTTACTGCAATGTTGTTATGATAAATTAGTTGTTATAGTTTGCCAATAGATGGCAGCACTGTGCAATTGTAATTGACATGGATGTCCCAGGGTTGAGTGCACGCATGATGTGACATTCCTTAAATATTTCATCTCGCTACTCAGGGGCAGAATTAGACACGTCAAATCCCATGACATGTTTATATATCTATTTCATGATTTATTTGTGTAAGATAAGTTGACAGGAATCTTTTTTCAATTCACAGTTGCTCAATGCACCAACATATTTCGATGTTTGTAGCCCCATCTAGATATTCAACCTAACGCTAATGCAAATAGTTGATAAGAAAGAATCTCTCCAAAAAAGAAAGTTGCTATTTGTTTTCTTTGTAGGTATCATCAGTTTCTATAAGGGCATAGATTATATACAATTATACCTGAAAGTTTCTACGATTATTAATATCTAAGATACATTTTCCTATTCTTCAATGCCAAGCCTAGATATTCATTGTAATAAACAATGATTTTTTTTTCATTATTTTCAAATAAGTTGATGTTCTTTAAGAGAAAATGTTGTTTTCTCTATTTCTAATATTTTTTCGTAATTTTTCATTGCTTAATTGTCAATTATGACCCTGCTTGTGACCTTTGACCTAGTAAAATGTTATGATGGGTTTGTGCATATTTATCTTCCTTTCTGAGAGCGACCTGACGCAAGCTATCGATTACCGTCAGCGAGCGCTCTCAGACTGTTTTGCTCTTCGGCACCAAAATAGCAGGTGGAAAAGGGACAAACAAGTCGAAAATAACCCAGCCACCCATTAAATCTGCCACCCCAATCATAAAATACATAAACTGTTAACTATGTATCCCTAAACATAACGGACATTAACAAAATGAGATGTGTGGTCTTAGAAACTGACGAACACTTTAGAAGCAGAGGGGGTAATTAAATAGCTCGAGACTCACTTAACCTAATCACACTCAGAGTTCCTTTGGAAAGTATCGTCTGCTACTCTCATACTTTTGAGAATAACTTGGTAATTAAGCAAAAGTTTGAAAAATATTTGAAGGAGAATTGTTGTTTGGCTTTTGATAAACATTTCTCCTTCAAATGTATTTCGAAAAAATGCTTTTTAAGTAAACATTTCCAAAAACGTCAGGCCTGTTTTGGCCACTCAGAGTGTAAATGGGTTAACCCATTCATGACTGGAGATTGCTCATAGCGGTCAAAAAGACCCATTTATTTTGGTGATATTTCTTGATAAGAAGCACCCTTCCAAAAATATTTGAAGGAGAAATGTTGACAAGAGCACAGCCTATATACCACTCCCCTTCAAATATTTTCTGCATTCATTCTTTTTTCTTATTTATGTCTTAACCCATTCGTGCCTAGTGATATATTCAGGCATGAATAGGTTAACCCATTACTACTTAAAGAGTTCCGCCAGAAATTGTCGTCTGGATCTATAATACTTTTGACAATAACTCTGAAATCAAGAATGGTTTTACAAAATATTTGAAGAAGGGTCGTTAGTATCGCTCTGATTCACATTTTTCCATCAAATATTTTCCTGACTTTGCTTTTGCCTGCAAAATATCATTAAAATTGTGAGGCTCTTTTTGGCTACTGTGAGCATTTATGGGTTAACCTATTAATGCTCAAGAGCTTCTCCAGCAATGGTCGTCTGGATCAATGATACTTTTGGCAATATCTTTTGAATCGACCATGATTTTACAAAATATTTGGAGGAGGGTTGTTGATAATGTCCTGATTAACATTTCTCCATCAAATACTTTTCAAACTATACTTTTGCCTGCAAGATTTCATCAAAATTGTCAGGCTGTTTTGGCCGCTGTGAGCATTAATGGGTTAAAGAAATCCCTCCACTGTCTAAGCTAATAATTCTTGAGTAGTTCATCCCCTAACGAGCCCTACTAGTCTGGCTAACCTTTGCATAATGAGTTGGATCCTAAAAGTTAAATCACTCATCATACAAGTACCCCTTAATCCTTGAGAGTTTAAATTAAAATTTCAGCCAATAATTCCTGATGCCAAGTTCTAATGGGGATGATTACCTAAATCTGGTAACCCTTATGGTAATGTTTCCAATGCTGAGACACAAGGATGCAAATATTTTTGATAGCCATCTAAACCCTGTCATGTTGGCATTCATTGGAAAGTACTCGCAGAGTACTCTCAGATGAGTACCCATATACCAGGGTTTCAGTAATTTTTCAGATTTTTTGCATCATTTTGTAATGACAAAATTAGCCACCACCAGCATAAGGGTTAACTATATCTTGGATACTGGACAGGATGAAGGGGTAAGATATTGACATGAAATAGGATAAATTATACAGAAAGGGCAAGTATATACACGGGTGTCCAAATACTTCAGTCCAGAAGCACAGTCAATAGGTGCTGGAGCACAGCAATTTCTGGTTGCCGTGGTTCGATAATAGAATATTGTCACAAGGTGGCACTACTATATTAGCCCTTATTGCTGTAGTTAAAACCAAGACCAATCAAAAGAGAGTATCATAAAATGGAGTTCACTGGATTTCAAATACAATTTGTATCAATAATAATTCAAGTGAAATATCTGGTAGGCTCAATTTGTCAGATAGGCTCAATTACTTTAAGTTTTTGGTTTGTCGCACGTTCTGAAGCCAATGGTGCTTGCATGCAAATCCCTCCACATGATATAAGGAGACCATACAGTATGCTAGCTGCTGCTAAACCGACCAATGAAATCACTGTTTGGACTAGCAGCCACCTTTTGGTGAAAATAGGTACTATTCTGTACATGCCCTTATGGTAATTAATTGAATAAAAATATCCTATCACATTGGTATAACCTACAATCAGTACTACACTACTCCAAGATATACACATAAATCGGCTAATTTCACTAATAGAAAAATCAGGTTTTAATCATCCAGTCAAACACATCTATAATTGGTTTATTTCTTTAAACCAATCATGCGACCATCTCATGCACAATTTAAATACCCTAAATATATACATAAACTCATGACCCTCATTTATCTTTTAGTATCTGCGACAGAGCGAGCAGACCGTGAAATGTGGGTTCAAAAGTTGAAGAATGTCATCAAGAGTGTAAGCTACATAGTTGTCTTAGCCCATCCATGCTAAGAGTTCCCGATAAAAAAGGTACATAGTGGTTTAACCCGTATGCTGCTGGTGGCTAATTTTGCCAATACAAAATTATGCAAAATACAAAAAAAATGAAAAATGACCGAAACCCTGGTACAATTGGGTACTCATTCGAGAGTACTCAGCGAGAGCTATCCAATGAGTACCAACATGACAGGGTTAAGATGGTTTTAAAAGATCTTTGCATCCTTGTGCTTTGGATGAAAGTAGCCTTAGTGATGGAAGGGCTAACATATTCATGCTTAGAGATCTGGACAAATGTCGTCTGCACTGATGATGCTTCTGAGAATAACTATGTAATTGAGCAAAAATTCACAAAATATTTGAAGGAGAGTTGTGGTTTGGGTTCCAAATAGCATTTCTCCTGCAAATGACTTAGGAAAAATGCTCTGGCTACAAAGATATTAGCAGTGTAATTTGGCTGGTTCAGGTGTGAAGGTCAAGGTGTTGCTACTGACTGTTTGCTGTCTCTCACAAATTAGGGCCCGCCCTAATGGCTGAGTGGTCTAAGACATTGCTACTGACTGCCCACTGTCTCTCGCCACTGAGGGCCTTAAACCCTGATAGCCTAGTGGTCTAAGGTGTTGCTACTGACTGCCCACTGTCTCTCACCACTGAGGGCCTAAAACCCTGATAGCCAAGTGGTCCAAGGTGTCGCCACTAACTGCTCACTGTCTCTCGCCAATGATGGCTTAAAACCCTGATAGCCAAGTGGTCCAAGGTGTTGCCACTGACTGCTCACTGTCTCTCCCCACTGAGGGCCTGCCCGATAGCCGAGTGGTCTATGGCATTGCTACTGACTGCCTACTGTCTCTCGCCACTGAGGACCTGCCCAGATGGCCAAGTGGTCTAAGGCGCTGCCACTGACTGCTAACTGTCTCTCGCCACTGAGGGCCTGCCCTGATGGTTGTGTGGTCTAAGGCAGTGCCTGCTGGCTGTCTCTCACCAATGAGGGCCTGCTCCGATAGCCAAGTGGTCTAAGCCATTGCAACAGACTGTTTGCTCTTTCTAACAACTGCCTGGGTCATCAGGATGTTTTGTCTGTCACAGGTATGGATAGGTTATACCTATCAACTTATCATCACAATCATGAATAACTAAACTTTAACCAATTAATGCTAAAGGGGTTCTCTTAGATATGTCATCAGGATCTTTGATACTTTTGAACATGACTACGAAATGAAGAATCATTTTACAAAATATTTGAAGGAGAGTTGTTGGTAATATTTTGATAAACATCATTTCATCAAATATGTCCCAAAATATGCTTTTGCATAAAAGATATTACCAAAGGTGTCAGGCTGCTTTTGGCTGCTGTGAGTATTAATGGGTTAAACCAATGAACGTGCAATCTTAATCATGAATAACTTATCTGAAAAGAAGTGTTCACTTCAACTTTGATTTGTTTCTTTAAACCAAATAACCTGATTGGCGGGGCCATCAGGCCCGCCTTATCTGGGAAGGTGTTTTGAGATGTACATGGGCAGACGTCACGTGGTCTAAATCCTGAGGCCGGACTGAATATAATTCTCTATTCTGATTGGTTATAATATAAATGTTGCCTTTGCCGCGGAAAATCGTGCCTTCCTTATTTTAATTTAGCATGAAGTTTTCAAATATATAAAATATTTTAAGCGGACATAAAGTATATTTTTCAGTATAGGAAGGAAAATTACTAAGAAAAAAAGTACTCTGTGTATAGACTAGCGCCAGTCTCACAATCACGTCACGGATTAGGGACTGGTATCGCCCACCATCTATTGTTGGCGTGAAGCGGCTTATAGGACTGCCACTAGTCTACTATGTGTATAGAATGAAATCAGGAGACTTCGTAACCAAACTGGTTCGTAACCAAACTGATGCGTACCCTAGTAGCTTCGCACCCAAGAGATTTCGAAGTCTCCAGCTTGCGCCTAGAATTCCGATATTTGTTTTATTTCTACAAAAATGATACAAATCAAGTCATTATAAATTATTTTCCTCTATAATGTTAATGTTCTTTATACATCCGGTTCCCTCACAAGTTCATAAATAACTTGGCCCGCCTTTTGACTATTGATGCTTTGCATCTACAACCGTACTTGTATTTCATCTCATCTCATAGAATAGGGTCAAACCTCTTAACTTATTATCTAAATCATGAATAACCTAACTGAAAAGAATTGAGAACTTCAATTTTGATATGATTCTTGAAACCAATGAACTTGCAATGAACTTGAAATATTAATTGTGAATAAACTTACTGAAAAGAAGTGTTCACTTCAACTTTGATTTGTTTCTTTAAACCGATTAACTTAATATTTCAACCATGAAAATCAATGATTTCCCGGTACAAATGGGTTCACATTTAGACAATCCATGCCTTAAGGGTTCAAAAAGGGCATTCTATTTTTGGTGATTTTTTCATGAATAAAAAACCTTTCCGAAAGAAATAGAAGAGGAATTGTAAATCGGAGCCAAACCTACAACTCTACTTAAAATACTTTGTGAATTTAACTATCTATTAATCATAAAAATTTTGAAAAGGAAAAGCATGTTTATGAAAAGATTTGAATGAGGAATATTAATTAGAACACTAGCAGCAATTCTCCTTCAACTATTTTCTAAATTTTTTCGTTATCTCAAAGTTATTGACAAAATCACTGTAGGTCCAGATGAATGGAAATTTTTAGAATACATCGTAAGAATAAATGGGTTAAAACAATAACACCAAAATGAATCAGTAACTTATATTCTATTATCCAATTGCACACTTCATTTTTTTATATTTTTTTCTATGAACCAATTGACCCATTTTCAGTTATGAAAACTCCCTACACGACTCTGTCGAAGAGAAACACACCTGAAAGTTGATTCAAGAGAGTTGACTTACTTATTCACCCTTGCCATGCCACAAAAACTATTTAGGAAACATCTTCCTAAATAAAGCATTATTTGAAAAATATCTGAAGGAGAAATGTGAATCACAATATAACCTCAAACTCCCCTTCAAATATTTTCCCAATTTATGCATAATTCTCAAGTTATTTGCAAAATATTAATTGATCCTGACGACTTGGTGCATCATCATCAGGTACCCTAAGCATGACTGGGTAGAGAGGGTTGTACCCAGTATAAGCTGCCTCAAGTGATGACAATAAAGCCCTGCCCTGACCAAAAAAATCCAGACTATTTGGGAAAAATCTTCCTAAAAAAAACATTATTCGAAAAATATTTGAAGGAGAAATGTTAATCACCATATAACCTCAAACTCCCCTTCAAATATTTTCCCAATTTATGCATAATTCTAAAGTTATTTGCAAAAAGATTCATTGATCCTGACGACTTTTCACTTTTCACTTTTACCCTAAGCATGAATAGGTTGAGAGGGTTGTACCCAGTATAAGCTACCTCAAGTGGTGACAATACAGGGTGCTTAGTGAACCAGAACCACTGTTTGTACTGAAGTCACCCCTCTCAATGGCTCTCTTAATGACTTGTATAGCAGAGAATAATGACTCTAACTCATTCAATTGGTATAGTAATTATATATCTATATAGCCTGTTTAACCTCATCATCCTTGGTGCACCAGAACGACCTCCCTGTACAGGGTAAAAGGGCAAAGTTGAGTGTAAGTATATCAACCCATCAATGCTTACCCTTATACTGGTGGTGGCTAATTTTGCCCATACAAAAAGATGCAAAAAACTAGAGCTTTCTAATGAATACCAACATGACAGGGTTTAGATGGTTTTCCCCAATGCACTAGAACAACCTCATTGTACAGGGTAAAAGGGCAAAGTTGAAAAGTTATTGAAAGTCCCTGATGCACACTGGTGCAACAATGTGATGGGTGTAACCCCTGTCAAGAGATCAAACAGGTTTTAGCTCCTCAAATCCTGAGGCTACTTTTGTAGTAGGATGCAAAGATCATGTTGGTATTCATTGGATAGCTCTCACCCAGTACTCTCAGATAAGGACCCAAGTGTCAGGGTTTCAGTCCTTTTTTTTGCGTCAATTTTTTTTAGCTCCTCCAATGCTGAGGCTACTTTTGTAGTAGGATGCAATGATCATGTTGGTATTCATTGGATAGCTCTCACCCAGTACTCTCAGATAAGGACCCAAGTGTCAGGGTTTCAGTCCTTTTTTTTGCGTCAATTTTTTTTAGCTCCTCCAATGCTGAGACTACTTTTGTAGTAGGATGCAAAGATCATGTTGGTATTCATTGGATAGCTCTCACCCAGTACTCTCAGATAAGGACCCACGTGTCAGGGTTTCAGTCCTTTTTTTTGCGTCAATTTTTTTTAGCTCCTCCAATGCTGAGGCTACTTTTGTAGCAGGATGCAAAGATCATGTTGGTATTCATTGGATAGCTCTCACCCAGTACTCTCAGATAAGGACCCACGTGTCAGGGTTTCAGTCCTTTTTTGCGTCCATTTTTCTTAGCTCCTCCAATGCTGAGGCTACTTTTGTAGTAGGATACAAAGATCATGTTGGTATTCATTGGATAGCTCTCACCCAGTACTCTCAGATAAGGACCCACGTGTCAGGGTTTCAGTCCTTTTTTGCGTCAATTTGTATTATCCAAATTAGCCACCAGCAGCATAAGGGTGGATATGTCATCTGGCAGATCCAATGTGTTTGCACTGTCCAATTCTCATTTTGGATTGTGTAGAGCCCTAATTGCACACTTTGTCACCAGAACTTTCTCTAACTCAAATATCCCTCACCTGCATATTACAATATTGTAACATTATTGCATATTATTACATTGTTATAACGTTATTGCATACTATAACAATGTTATAACTTTGTTGCATGTTATGTTATTATGATATCATAGAAAAAAATAAAAAATCTTGTTCTGCTTTAATGCCTTCCAAAATCACAACAATTCGAGAGAAAAACCTATTCAAGGCTTGTGACAGCTGTGTTTCTGTTACGTTCTAATTCTCGTCACCCTGAGAGTTTGATTTAATGCCATCCATAACAGTATAACACCAAAACAACACAAAAAACACCCCCAGTGACCCCATTCCTATGCTACCCTACCGTGTCAGGGAGTAGAACTACAATCCTGCTCATTGTCACGAAATTACCTGGAAATTTAGAATATGAGGAAGCTGCAAAAAGACATCTGTAACATCTGGAGCGTACAAATATCTTAGGAAATATCTTAACCCTTCCAATGCTCTAAAGTCTACTTTCGGCCAAAGTACAATGACGCAAAGACCTTTGAAAAATATCTAAACCCTGTCGTGTTGGTATTCATTGGATAGCTCTCGCTGAGTACTCTCTGATGAGTACTCATGTGCCAGAGTTTCAATCATTTTTAGTTTTTTTGCATCATTTCTTAATGGCGAAATTAGCCAGCAGCAGCATAAGGGTGTTTTTAAGAATACAGCAGTAAGGAAATGTTAAAGTTTCTGTTAGATTTAGCAATCCCTCCTCAATTACATTTTGAATGTTACCCTATTTGTCACATAATGTGCATATCTGTCATACCCTATGGTTACTACAGGTGGAAAAGAGTTAACCCTTCCAATGCTGTTGGGCTGCTTTCGTCCAAAGCACAAGGACGCAAATATTTTCTAAAAACCATCCAAACACGGTCATGTTGGTATTCATTGGAAGGCTCTTGCAGAGTACTCTCAGATGAGATGAGATGATTTTTCAGGTTTTTTAGCATGATTTTGTATTGGCCAAATTAACCAACAGCATCATAAGGGTTAAACAGTTAATTGTTCATACCTGTGTGACAATGGGCAAAAACACCTGTGATTTACAGCCTCACTCAGGAAGCAATTAAGCAGGAATGCAATCTAGCACAGGTAAACAGATACCTGGGATAGGTGTGTCTCTACCTCCCTGCTCTCGCTAGACCATCCATATCACGACAACACCCATGTTGTCAACTTATACTATTTTAACATCAAATACATTAAATGATGCAAAAAAGCCAAAAGATGACTAAAACTCTGGCATCTGGATACTCATCAGAGAGTACTCAATGAAAGCTACCTAATGAATACCAACATGACAAGGTTTAGATGTTTTTCAAAAATCTTAGCATCCTTGCGCTTTGGGTGAAAGTAGCCTTAGCGTTGAAAGGGTTAAATGATACAGAAAAAATTGGTGTTCTTATTGTCCAACTGTGATATATTTATTAATGCAAAGCAAAACCTGTTGTAAAATGCTTAATATCAAAACTGATGCACCAAGAACAGATTTTATGTGATATTAATATATTTCTTAATACATGTACCACCAGTACTCTAGGTGCGGAGGGTGGGGGAATCTAAGAGGTTGGGGGTTGGTTGCTTAGGACAACCGAAGAGGTGCCAATGGTGAGGGTTCAAAGCATGGGGGTTGGTAAGGGTATGGGTATTCAGGGTTTGGAGCAAAGGGTTTATGGGGGTTAAGGGTTGGGTGCTAATGGGTGTGAGTTCCAAGGGTAAGGGTGCTAACAGTTGGGTACTAGGGTTGAGGATACCAAGGGTGAGGGTATAACGGAGTGGGTACCAAAAGGGTAGGGGTGCTTATAGTTGGGTGCTAGGGGAGCGGGTACCAAGGGGTGGCAGGTCTGATGGGGTGGGTCTGCCATTAGGGTTATGGGTGCTTAACCCTTGTGCTGCTGGTGACTAATTTTGCCAATACAGAATGAGGCAAAAAATCAGAAAAATGACTGAATCCCTGGCATATGGGTACTCATCCAAGAGTACTCATCGAGGGCTTTCAAATGAATACCAACATGACAGGGTTTAGGTGGTTTTCAATAATCTTTGGACGAAAGTAGCCTCAGCATTGGAAGGGTTAAGTGGGTTTGCAAAGGGTTATAGGTACAAATGCATGGGGTACCAAGAGTAGTGAGAGTGTGGCTAGGATTAGGGGTCCATACCTTTAAAATTATACGGTATGGTACGGATCTGGTATTTTTTATACGGTTCCAGTATTCTAACGGTACCGATACCGGTTACTTTCTTTACTACGAAAATGCAGCTCAGAATGTGGTCCCATATATCACCCCCTATCTCGTGATCGTAAGTAGATCGAGCGGGAAAGACGGATGACGCGATCGCGAATTCGCGATGTATTTTCCAGCCGATCCCGCGTCTCTGCACTCTTTTCTGTCATAGTACCGGTACCAAAATACTGGTTACTAATTATACAGTTTTTTACCGGTATTTTCGGGCGGAGTATCGTTACCCTCACGGCACGGCGGTACCGGTGTGGACCCCTAGCTAGGATGGGGAGTTTCAGGGAGTATTTTGCAAGTGGGTATCAAACTCATAGGACTCCCAGCATCCCGAAAGAGGAAAAGGGTCTTTCTAAAAGTTATAAAGAAATTTCAGAGCATAATTCTATTTCTTGAACCTAAGTATTAATTGGATAGCTCTCGATGTGTACTCTCATATGAGTACCTATGTGCCAGGGTTTCAATAATTTTCAGGGTGTTTGCATCATTTAGTATTGGCTAATTTACCCCATCCAAATGAAGCTTGGAATACCATAGAATCACTAGAATTTTCCAAAGAAAATCCTATGATTTCCTAGGAAGTCTCAGCTAGATTTGGTAAGGGTGTCAGCTAGATTTGATAAGGGTGTCAGCCACCAACAGCATTGGAAGGGCTAAGTGTAAGAACAGATAGTAGTCAAAGAGTTAACTGTAAGATATATGTGGGGGGTAAAGCAGATGAGAGGTTGTGAGTAATGAGTTAAGTATCAGAACAGAACAGACAGTAGACTTAAGGCTCCTAGTCCCAAAAGAGTTGACATTCCTTTCTGTGTTAACCAAGCAGTGTGGTGTAGTACCAGGTTTAGTAGATAGATGGCACCACCTGATTCTCCTATCTCTAGAGTTTTTATACTTAAACTGAATCCTCTTTTCCCCTGGTGAGATAAGTATAAAATGTAAATTGACCACTCTAGCATTCTAGACTATTTGGTGCCTGGTAACAGAAAAAAACATGACAGAAAAAAACAAATGACAGCCTAGATATCTAGGCTAACCAGACAGTAGTGAAAGGGTTACCTGAAAGATAAGACACCATGTGAGTTCGTAGAACAGATGAGAGGTTGTTGTCGTAAAAAGAATCACGTGTTGGATGACACAACATTTGAGGGCGCTGACAGTAATGCTTTTTTCAGCGCATTCTCGGCTGCCGAAAGGTTCTTGTGATTTGGTGCAGGAAGATGATGGGCTGACTGTGAAGTTGTTACCGATCTCCTTTCCCTAACATTTCTCCTACTACAGACAGCCAGCCTCGATAAAACCTACAGCAGTCTTCAAACCTAGAAGAACCCTAATTCAGGGTCTTTAAAATGAATTTTCTCAGTGCATTCTTGGCTGTGGAAAGGATCCCGTGTTTTGGAGCAGATAGATGAGCTTACTGTGAAGTTGTTACTGATCTCCTACATCGTCCCATTTCCATAACATTTCTCCTACTACAGACAGCCTAGATAAAACCTACATTAGTCTTCCTACCTAGAAGAACCCTAATTCAGGGTCTTTAAAATGAATTTTTCAGAGCATTCTCAGCTGCGGAAAGGTTCCCATGATTTGGAGCACATAGATGAGCTTACTGTGAGGTTGTTACTGATCTCCTATGTCGTCCCATTTCCCTAAAATTCCTCCTACTACAGACAGCCTAGATAAAACCTGCAGCAGTCTTCAAACCTAGAAGAACCCTAATTCAGGGTCTTTAAAATGAAATTTTCAGCACATTCTCGGCTGTGGAAAGGTTCCCGTGTTTTGGAGCAGATAGATGAGCTTACTGTGAAGTTGTTACTGATCTCCTATGTCGTCCCATTTCCATAATATTCTTCCTACTACAGACAGCCTAGATAAAACCTGCAGCAGTCTTCAAACCTAGAAGAACCCTAATTCAGGGTCTTTAAAATGAAATTTTCAGCACATTCTCGGCTGTGGAAAGGTTCCGTTGTTTTGGAGCAGATAGATGAGCTTACTGTGAAGTTGTTACTGATCTCCTATGTCGTCCCATTTCCATAACATTCATCTAACTACAGACAGCCTAGATAAAACCTGCAGCAGTCTTCAAACCTAGAAGAACCCTAATTCAGGGTCTTTAAAATGAAATTTTCAGCACATTCTCGGCTGTGGAAAGGTTCCCGTGTTTTGGAGCAGATAGATGAGCTTACTGTGAAGTTGTTACTGATCTCCTATGTCGTCCCATTTCCATAACATTCATCTAACTACAGACAGCCTAGATAAAACCTACAGCAGTCTTCCCACCTAGGACAACCCTACTGCAGGGTTTTTAAAAATATTTGGAGCAGGAAGATGAGCTTACTGTGAAGTTGTTACCGATCCCCTTCCTCTAACATACTACTACCAACAGCCTAGATAAACCTATGGCAGTCCACCTACCTAGAACAACCCTCCTTCAGGGACAGTAAGAGCTTTTTTCAGCTAATTCTTGGCTGTGGAAAGGATGCTGTGACAGTTACTGCCATTGCTACCGACAGCCTGGATAAACCTGTAGCAATTAACCCTCCTTCAGAATATCATTAATGAATATAGGGACTGTCTTCTCATCGTGATATTCAAACAACTCTCACAAAATTCATTACAGGGATCAAGGTATTCTTTTCATCATCATAATTATCCTCTTCATCATAATTACCCTCATCATCATCATCATCATCATCATCACCGTCATCATCTGATCATCATCATCATTGTTGTCATCATCATCATCATTATCATCATCACATTCATCATTGCGTCATCATCATCATCATCATCATCATCATCATCATCATCATCTCCTTTATCAACATCTTCAGATATTGTGCTTAACCCATTCATGCCAGCAACAGCCGAAACTCCCTCACAATTTTGGTGATATCTTTCTAACAAGAGCAATGTTTAGAAAATATCTGAAGGAAAAATGTCGGTCAGAACATTACCTTCAACTCTCCTTCAAAAAGTTTGTAAAACCATTCCTAATTTCAAAGTTATAACCAAAAGTATCATAGATCCAGACAACAATTTCTTTAGGAACTCTTAAGTAATAATGGGTTAAATAATGTGGAGTATGTCAATCAGAACAATATCAACAACTCTCCTTCAAACATTTTATAAAACCATTCTCAATCTAAAAATTATTAGCAAAAGTATCATAGAACCAGACGACAATTTCTTGAGGAGCTCTTAACCCATTCATACTTGAGAGTTCCTCCAGAAATTGTCGTCTGGATCAATAATACTTTTGATGATAACTTTTGAATTAAGAATCATTTTACAAAATATTTGAAGGGGAATTGTTGGTAATGTTCTGATCAACATTTCTCTTTCAAATATTTTGCCAATTATGCTTTATACTGCAAGATATCATCAGAATTGTCAGGCTGTTTTGGGTTAAATAATGTGGAGTATGTCTACTCTCCCTGGCCTCTCTCTGTCAATCAGCGGGCGACTGATTGGCAACTTTACCACATTACAACCATTCAACGCAGGCCTGGCCATTATCATCCATAAATACTTCACTACACTCGCCCAATAATAAAGCGATATCCTGGAACAAGACCAAGAATCCAAACACCCTTAAATACGATGATTTTACCGAGATTACTCATCAGAATAAGTACTTGCATGAGAAGGTGTTCACATCTCTGAGGTTTTAGGCAATATTATATCTAGTACAGAAAGAATCAACCCTATAATGAATCTGACGATTTTGGCTAATAAGCACAACGATTTAACTGAGCTTATTCCTCAGTATAGGTACACGCATGAGAAGGTGTTCACATCTCTAAGGTTTTACGCAATATATCTAGTAGTTAGGATTAACCCTTCCCATGCTGAGGCTACACAATATATTTAGTCTAGTAAGGAGTTCCAATCTCAGTTTTCCCACTACATGTCCAATACAGTAAGGATTAAAGGTACTGCAATACTGTAACCACATTAGGATGTGATCACATTGAAGGATAGAGCAGGTGCATAAAACGACTATGTTCATAGTAAGTGTTCCCATCTCAGGGATGTTCTAACTTGAATATGTCACTGCAAAGTAATGAGATACCCAAAGATAACCATATAATTGTCAATGTGTATTACCAATTATATAAATATATAAATATATATAAAATTATATATATATATATATATATATATATATATATATATATATATATATATATATATATATATATATATACATATATATTATATATATTATATATTATATATATATATATATTATATATATATATATATATATATATATATATATATATATATATATATATATATATATATATATATATTTATATATACACATACATATATATACATATTACATAATCATGATGAACTCACCCAGTCCTCATCTTCGTATTCATATTCGTATTCATACACCTCATATTCCTCTCCCGTTTCCTCGTCTTCCTCCGAACCTTCGCTGCAGACATTGAAGACCTCGCTGCTCGACGTCGAGGTTCGCGGAGCCGCGGAATCCGCATTGGGCGTGATGATGATCTTGGGCAGACTCGGTTCAACGGATAAGGACCTACTGCGCGGCCATGATCCCAGACTCGGCGGCTTCTTCGGAAAGAGGCTCGTGCACGATTGGAAGCGGACCCGACGCGCAGGTGGAATTTCCTCATCAAATGATCGCGATCGTGCATGCGCAATCGGAGGCAATGGATTTTCACCACCGAAATCGTCTCCATCCATAGATTTCGATTTGGCATGTTTGGGCGTCAATTCAACAATGGTGTCGGCATCGTAGCGAGTATCCATTGACGCCTCAGAAAAAGGCGGCATTTTAGCACGAGCCACCTCATTTAGACGTGAATCAACCGAAAGTGACTTATTTTGGTAATCTCCGACGCTTAAGGACTGTGACCGATTCCGAGGTGCTTTGAGTTCTGCTTCAAATTCTTCATCATCTCTCGATATAAGCTCCTTGGAAAAACTTCTTGAGCGCTTTTCCAGGCCAGTCTCCATTTCCGGAATCTTTTCGATACACTCCATCGATTTTGATTTTCGGCTGAAAAAAGGCGCCCTCAGAAAACGCCCCGAACATGAACCGGAGCGCTGCCTGGTGTCCTTGCCAGGAACTATTTCTGATGAAACTGGTTCTTTCGTACCAGATTTTCTGATAACTTCCTTGAATCCATTGTATGTTATATTTCGACTGCTGTCCCCATTTGAAACCTTTCGGGCGGCATGATTTTCGCGACCATCAGAGTCTAACGACATGGCCCTGAAGTGACGCATTAAAGAAAACGGTTTACGTGGTACATTATTTTTTTTATGTTTGTCCGAAACTTCCGACTGCAATTTTCCATGAGGCAATGGTGGTTTTGAGGAGCATACTGAATTGGCTCCATCGTTAAAAGCAATTTCTGATTCGTTGATAGACTCACGTGAGTGATTTTGACGAAGACTTTGATCATCAGCCGATGGAATGGTTTGATATTGATCATAGGTGGCGCCACTGGGTCCAGAAGGGGACTCTGATTGGTGAACACCTTTACCAATAGGTTCACTGTTTTTCTCTGGTATTGCGAGACCCAAAATACCCCCTTCTTCAGCATCCACCCAGTCTGCCGATTTTGAGCGGATATGAATCGGGTTCAATTTTCCCGACGAGTCCCATGTCCCACTTCTTTGCCTCATCCGATTGGCTGCGTACCCTTGCATCGAGTAATCCCCACTTACTCGATCGACGCCCTTCAGAGTCGCGTCATCTTTATCCTGTTGTTTGGTTTCTCGTTTTGCACTGTAACCATCGTTAAAAGATTTGTTCCGTTTCAAAGATGACCCTCTACTGTGGTACTCTCCAGTCTTAGGAACCATCAATTCATCATAAACCTTATAGTCGATCGTGCCCCTTCTTTTTCCGCCATTTCCGCTATTATCGCCATCATCCATGAAATCGATGCTGGAAAACTGCTTACCACGAAGATGTTTTGAGTAATCCTCCGAGTTAGAACGTCTCATTTCTTTCTTCGATTTTCGGTGTGAATTTCTACGGGTTAGTCGTACATTGCTCAGGGCAGCACTGAGTAGCCCCAGCATATTATTATAGGTACTAGGACTACCGCTATGCTCCTTGCTAACATGGTCCTTATTTCCATGGTCCTTACTGCCATTTACCTTACCACTATGGTCCTTACTTGTGTGGTCCTTCATCTTGAAATTTACAACCTTCAAATATATGACCTTGAAATGAACGACCTTGAAATATGCGACCTTGAAATGTATGACCTTGAATTGTATAACTTTGAAATGTACAACCTTAAAATGTATATCCATGTAATATCCACATCCGTGAAATGTAAGAGCCTGAAATGTACAGCCTTGAATTAATAATGACCAATAGCAATTCAAATTCTATATTCAGTATGGTCATACACAGAGTTTGATGTATACTGTAGTCCTTCCTACCATAATCGTAATCCTCTTCAATTGATGTACAACCTCAAAATGAATGTGGTGCATGCATGGTAGCTGTGATCCTGACTTCTGTGTGACTATACATAAATGATAGGCCAACCACGATCAGCGACCAGAGCTAGGAATAACATGTATATTGTGAACCAAGGTCCTTAAAAACATGTTCCTTTCTGACAAGGTTTTTCATCTTGTTATGTACAATCTTGAAATAAACACGGAAACTTGAATCCTGCCTTTTAAGTGGTAACATAGATCCAGCCTTTAATATGACAAATTGAATCCTGCGTTTAATATGACAACTTCCCGATATGCTTTTTCATCTTGTTACACACAATCTTGATATAAACATGGCAACTTGAATCCTGCTTTAATATGACAACATGAATCCTACTTTAATAGGACAACTTTCTGACATGTTTTTTCATCTTGTTACACACAATCTTGAAATAAACATCGCAAATTGAATCCTGCGTTTAATACGACAACTTTCTGACATGTTTTTCCATATTGTTATGTACGATTTTGAAACAAACATGGCATCTTGAATCCTGTTTTAATAGGACAACTTTCTGACATGTTTTTCCATATTGTTAAGTACGATTTTGAAACAAACATGGCAACTTGAATCCTGCATCAATGTGGTAACTAGACTCCTTTCTTTGATGTGACAACTTGAATCCTGCCTCTGATGTGAAAATATCTCCATAAAGATGATTGGGTAAAATCCTATGAGCAACCAGCAGCGCTAGAAATATCACGCACACAGATCCATTGAGAACTGACTGCACTACTTAACAGTACCCCTTTTTCTCTACTCCATATGCAGCTCTAAGGTCACCTGTCGAGTAACGATATGACAACTTGAATCCTGCCCTCAAAGTGGTAACTAGTGGTAACTAGTGGTAACTAGTATCTCCATAAAAATAACTGGGTTAAATCCGACGATCCACCACCAGCGCTAGAAATATCCCACACACACATCCATCGTGTACTGAGCGCACTTCTTAACAGTACCCCTTTTTCTCTACTCCACACTGCTTGCAGTTCACCTGTAGACTAAAGAGGAGCCAGGCTTGATATGCTGCCAAAGTCCGCTGTCATAGTCAGATCGTCACCCCTGCATACACACAAACACGTATACCACTTTTTAGCGACCCTTTTTTAGAGCTAGGAATTCACACACACACACACATGCACACACACACACTCACACACAAACACACACACACGTATAGCACTTTTTAGTGAAGCTTTTTTTAGGGCGAGGAATTCACGAAAGGTATAGGTGCTCTGTAATGGCATTTCGGGTGATGCTGGCTTCTGTTTACACAGCTCTATTTCAAGTGCAAATAGCTGTACTGTAAACCACTTAATCCAGGTACCCGGCCTCACAGTCAGGTGTACGTACGGCCTCTCTAAGTGGGCTGGGTTGTAGGGCCGAGTTGTGGAACATGAGCAAATATTCCGGGAGAACAACAAATTTATATTGTTAAATGTCCTGTACTTTATGTAGTGTGTATAAATATTAGTCACACATTCTGTTGTGGAATTCTGGAGTACATCAAATTTATATTGTTAAATGTCCTGTATTTTATGTAGTGTATATAAACATTAGTCACACATTCTGAAAACTGTCATGCCTGTGTACAAATTGTGGAGTTTGGGAACTTGTAGTACACCAAATTCATATTGTCAATTTTCCTGTAGTAATGGAGAGTATGTATTTAGATTTTAGTCTGATATTCTGAAAACTCAGGTACAATGTTCCGTTTATGAATGTTAGTTCCACAATAATGCATATTGCATAGTCCTGTAGCAATGTTCCTTTTATGAATATAAGTTCCACATTAATTTATATTGCACAGTCCTGTAGCTATGTTTTGTTTATGGATGTTAGTTCCACATGTGCTATATTGTATCAGGTCATGCAGCAATGCATTGTGTATGAACGTTCATTCCACATTCTTTAAATGCCTGTCTCACAATTGTGCGAACGAACGTACACCGCTTGCACTACCTAGGTGCTTAAGAGTGTCCTCTTCCTTGTAAACGGACACCCTGACTAAGGCCCACACGCCCCTGATGCAAGAGTGTCCTCCCTCTTGTAAACATACACACTAAGGTCCACACACCCCTGCTGAAAGGGTGTCCTCTGCCTTATAAATGTACACACTGACTAAGGTCCACACACCCCTGGTTCAAGGGTATCTTTCTCCTTGTAAACGTACACACCGACTAAGGTCCACATGCCCTATTGCAAGGGTGTTTTTCTCCTTGTAAACGTACACACTGACTAAGGTCCACACGCTCTTGGTGTAAGGGTGTCTTTCTCCTTGTTAAGACACACACAGACTGAGGTCCAAAGCACCCTGGTGTAAGGGTGTCCTCCTTCTAAATGTACACAGCGACTACAGTCCACACTCGAAGATGCAAAACGTACACACTGACTACAGTCCACAAACCCCTGGTGCAAGGGTGTCTTTCTCCTTGTTAAGACACACACAGACTGAGGTCCAATTAGCACCCTGTTGCAAGGGTGTCTTTCTCCTTCTAAACGTACACACTGACTACAGTCCACAAACCCCTGGTGTAAGGGTGACTTTCTCCTTGTTAAGACACACACAGACTGAGGTCCAATTAGCACCCTGTTGCAAGGGTGTCCTCCTTCTAAACGTTGGTACACAGCTACTACAGTCCACACTCGAAGATGGATGTAAACAGTCAAGAGCTGACTGTGGTGTGCCTCCGAGCATGTGACTCCGCCGGAGAGAGAGAATTACTCAAGTGGTGCATGTGTACAGGGAAGTCAAGCTAAGCCTACCTCACCTCTCTCGCTTATATCTTGACACCAGTACACAAGCGGAGAAGTCTGCCTCCCATCTGTTTACAAACACAGCGAGAACACAAGTCTTTATATGTAATACTCACTCCCCAGAAGTTATTGTGTACAAACAAAGAGAGATGTAAGCCAGTATATGAAATAGTCAATTCACAGTATTCTCCTTGTTGTAAGCCTACATATGAAATATTCAGTCCATAGTACTCTCTCTGCTGTAAGCCTTTGTATAAAGTACAGTCTACATGAGTGCCCACTATCTATAAACACTGAGAGAGATTCTAAGCCGATACGTACAAAGTACTAAGCTCTATAGTATACCGAGTCTAGAGCTATGATTATGCAGTGATTTCAGTTTCAGTCTTGCAGAAAGATAAATTGTGAAGGGTACGGGCAGTCAAGATGCATTCAATGTGATAAAAGTCTAGAATATTACATCCATAAATACTTGTAATCCATGCTTATTGGTCATCACCTGTTATTTTATTTACTAGAGCCATGCTGCATATAATCCATTATACTTGAGTATAACACAGACTTTATGCATTTAATCCATGCTCATCGTAAATCACTTGTTTTCTACGTGTAGAATCCTATAATCTGCATGAGTCCTTTCTGTAGAATATCATTAGATGACTTGATGAGCGATCCAGGGTTTGTACATGTACGAAAACAGGTTATACGGGCACTCTGTTTTGTGTGCATCCGTGTGTCCCAACATGTGAGCGAGCGTGTGTGTGATCTATATAACAGGCACTCGTACCATGTTATCTCCCCTCCTTTATATCCAAGCTTTCACTGCAATTACTTCCTTGTATAGAGAAAGTGTACCGAAGCTCGCTGAACGAACCTCTATGCTCGCACTCAAATCATCCTCGCTCCTTCCCTCGACAATAAACAGACACTTTGAGTGTTTGAAGAGAGCGTGAGTTTGGCCGAGATCCTTCCCTTTACGCCCCGAGATCGCTCCCTTTACGCCCCGGTGGTCTGCCGATCTAGCACAGTGTAAATTGAATACTGGGACAGTCTATAAATATCTCATCACCTTTAGCGCTTGTTATGTAATAAACCTATTATCACTTACTCAGAAGATCATTACCTAGGGAAGATATCAGATTTCTAGGTGATAGATAGATCATGTATTGTCGGAAACGTTTATTAGATCTAATAAATGTTCCTGGTATTATGTACTGTCACAACAATACTTTACATACACAACTCAATTGAATTGAATTCTAGTCTTGTTCTAGTGTTGTTCATTGAATTTCCTTTAGGTTGTTCTTAATCTAATCTGATCTTGTTTCCCTTGTTGCAGATATACGTGTACATACATAACTACTGTACACCTAGTATACGAGCATCTCAAGATCAAATATTGTGTACTGTCACAACAATACTTTACAAACACAACTCAATTGATTTGAAATCTAGTGTTGTTCATTGAATATCCTTTAGGTTGTTCTAAGTCTACTCTGATCTTGATTTCCTTGTTACAGATATACATACACAACTATTGTATACCTAGTATATGAGCAACTGGGGATCAAATATTGTGTACTGTCACAACAATTATGTACCCAGTTCAATTCTAGTGTTGTTCATGAGATTTCCTTTAGATAGTCTTAAGTCTAAGCTGTTTGTGTTTCCCTTGTAAAAGATATACATACATAATTACTGTACACCTAGTATACAAGCAACTGGGGATCTGATATTGTGTACTGTCACAACAATACTTAACACAGTTCATTTTAATTGAATTCTAGTGTTGTTCATTTGATATCCTTTAGGTAGTCTTAAGTATAATATGATATTGGTTCCCTTGTTACAGATATACATACATACTTACTGTACACCTAGTACACAAGCAACTGGGGATCAAATATTCTGCACTGCCACAACAATTATGTACCCGATTCAATTCCAGTGTTATTCATGGGATTTCCTTTAGGTAGTTGTAAGTCTTAGCTGATCCTGTTTCCCTTGTTACAGATATACATCCATTTCTACTGTACACCTAGTATATGAGCATCTCAAGATAAAATATTTTGCACTGTCACAACAATACTTTACATAATTCCATTAAATAGTCTTGTTCAAGGGATATCCTTTAAGTTGTTCTATTTCCAAGCTGATCTTGTTTTCCTCGTCAATGATATACATACATTACTACTGTACACCTAGTATCTAGCAACTGAGGATAAACTATCAACAATACTTCACACAATTCTATTGGATTGAATTCTAGTGTTGTTCGTTGGATATCCTTTTGGTAATCATAACTCTGAGCTGTTCTTGATTCGCTTGTTACCGATATACATACATTTCTACTGTACACCTAGTATACGAGCATTTGGAGGATCAAATATGTGTACTGTCACAACAATAATTTCCATGATACCAATCTACATTGGTTTATGGGTTATCCTGTGAGTTGTTGTATTACCAAGCTGATTGGGCTTTCTCTGTCACTGGTATGTATTTATCAGTACTGTACTCCTAGTTAAGGAGCAACTTGGGATCATACTTCTTGTAATTTTCACAGGAATGGTTTAAATGACATCAATTATAACCTTCTAAGATGTTAGAGGACTTTTTCTCATCCAGACATCGAATTTACAAAAACTGATATTTTTTTCTAGCTGCTAACATGCGTACATCAGCACTGTACACCTGATATATTTGTTACTGAGTAGCTTCAAGCATACACCAGCATTAAACCCCCTTACAACTAAGTTCACGAGCAGTTTTCTGCCTCCATCAGTATTGTCCACCTGATAAGGGAGTTCTTGAGCAGCTTTCTAAATATATCCGACTTATAAGAGGCTCTTAACCAAACTGTGTACCCTCTTCTTTTAGAACATAATTAATTTAAAAAGTGACAGCTGCAAGGAAAACCTATATGTTTACATGTAAAACATCAACCCGGACCTGTTGGCGAGCATCTTTCAAATGTTATCACCACGTCACCCATTTAAAGGTGAACTTAAGGGGAGCATGCTATATTGAGCTTGAAAAATTGAAAAAAAAATCTCTCGTCCTATATTTTTGTTCATAACCTTTCCAATGCTGAGGCTTCTTTCGTGCAAACCACATTTTTTGGTATTTTGCATCATTTGTATTTGTCAAATTAGCCATCCGGTGACAGCATAAGGGTTAATATTTATTGCACCATGGAGGTTGACTAGGCCAAGAAAAAAATATACTTTGTTTCCTGTAACAGTCTGGAAAGAAATTGGGTAGGTAGGTCGGCAACTTTTTTTTGGGGTCAAAAATGTGTGTTTTATGCATGTTTTACGTTGATTAGGAGTTGGGAGGGCGGAAAAAACTTTAGGGTAGGGATTTTTTTGAATAAAAACTTGTTAGGGTTACAGGAAACAAACAACTTTTTTTAAAGGCCTTAAGTCATTTTATATGACTTATTGAGACTGATGAAGATCTATCTATACTGGAGAAATCCTGATAATCTGATAATTCTGATAATCCTACAATGGGATTAGGATGATTATCATAATGCAAGATGGGATGAGATTGACTGTATGATAGAGCATTAATTGGTTAAACCTTGGATTAAGAAAAGAATGGATATGTAACGAGAGACCAATTACTATATGCCCTATAGTTACATGCTAGCCTCATGCCAGGACTAGCAGATAAGGCAGCAGCACGAGGTCACGTGGGAACAAGGACCAATCAGGGCTCCCGCATCGATTACATTACAGAGAAACCCTATCTCCACCACCTGCTGGGGGTGCCCAGAGCACCTATTAGCGACTATTAATTAACACTGGTTGAGGCTAGCATGTTCAGGTTGACCGGCTGGTTTCCATTCCATGTGTTGGTCTTCTAAGGTTAAACTGTCGAATAATTTTTAAGGTAAATATGTGTGTGTATGTGTGTATGTAGCTACCAACCTTGGGTAGTTTAAACTTGACCAAACACAAGTGGATTTGAAACCAGCCGGCCAACCTGAACATGCTAGACTGATGTAGATCTATCTATACTGGAGAAATCCTGCTAATCTGATAATCCTACAATGGGATTAGGATGATTATCATAATGCAAGATAGGATGAGATTAACTGTACGATAGAGCATTAATGGGTTAAACTGTCCAGTAATTCCTAAGGTAAATATGTGTGTGTATATGTTAACCCATTAATACTTAAGAGTTACCGCTGAAATTGTTGCCTGTATCTCAAATACTTTTGATGCTAACTTGGAAATTATAGATTATTTTACAGAATATTTGAAGGAGAGTTGTTGGTAATGTTCTAATTTACTTTTCTCCTTCAAATATTTTCCTAACTTCACTTTTGCCTGCAAGATTTAATCAAAATTGTCAGGCTGCTTTTGGCCGCTGTGAGCATTAATTGGTTAAACTACCAACCTCGGGTAGTTTAAACTTAGATGATCAAACACAAGTGGATTCGAAACCAGTCGGCCAACCTGAACATGCTAGCCTCAACCAGCGTCAACTAATAGCCCCCTAATAGCCCAGAATTGGTGCCCAGCTGATGGTGGAGATCCGGTACATCTGTTATGTAGTTGATACAAGAGCCCTGATTGGTCCTTGTTCCCACGTGACCTCACGGTGCTGCCAGTCAGCGACTCCTGGCATGAGTCCAGCACCTCACTATAGCGCATATAGTAATTGATCTCTAGCTTCATATCCATTCTTCTCTTCATGCAAGGTTTAAATCATGGCTTGGCATGTAAGAAAACTCCAAGTGACTTGGGGTTAGGTGGTGATTTTCAACAGGTCCTCCTGTTTCCCTCCATTTCTTACAACCGCCCAGTCACAACTAAGCCGCAACATGGCAGAAAAAGTGCCGAAAATCAAAATTCCAAATTTCAACTACAGGTATTACTAACCTAAGTACAGGTACACGACACTGTATACAACCACAGATATGAAGAGAATGCAGGATTCCGAACACACGTGTCATTGTGCCAAAATTTCCGCTCAAATCAATCCTCTCAGCCTAATTGACTGCGAAACTTCTCTTAACCCTTTTATTCCTGTAGCAGCCAAAACTGCCTGACGATTTTGATAACTCTCTAACAAAAGCGATATTCATAAAATATTTGAAGGATAATTGTTCATCTGAGCTCTATCTACAACTCTCCTTCAAATATTCTGCAAATTTATGCTTAATTCCAAAGTTATTTTCAAAAGTCTGACAAGTCCAGACGACACCTGGATGAGCTAGTCACCTTAAAAGCCTCCACCCGCTACCCCTGTGCCGCCTGGGTACCTATGGGTGGTGCCCAGGTGTTATTTTTACCCAACAGTATGTAGGACAGGAGGCAGCAGGCTTGCTTCTATATTGAAGATTTCTTAAACCTTCCAATGCTGAGGCTACTTTCGCCCAAAGGTGGAGTTCATATGGACATTTCCCCATTCAAATATTTTCAAAAAATGTTTTAATCAGAGAGGTATCATAAAATAACCTTTTTTAATACTGAGGCTACTTTTGTACAAAGCACAAGGACGCAAAGATTTTTTAAAAACCATCTAAACCCTGTCATGTTGGTATTCATTGGATATATCTCACTGAGTACTCTCAGATGAGTACCCATATTCCAGGGTTTCAGTCATTTTTCAGGTTTTTTACATTATTTTGTGTTGACCAAATTAGCCAGCAGCAGCACATGGGATGAAATAATTAGGACAATTTAGGTGATACAGGCATGAACATGTTACTATCCAATACATCTTGGGTGGCCTAAACTTATGGAATTATGTTTACCCCTCAGTATAGAATAGGACAGGAGAGGAAGCTTGTTTCTTTATCCAAATTTTCTGACTGATTTTGTTCTGAACAGAGAAAAAGTTTGCATTTTCTATATAACGTGAGCTCTGTGTGATTCAGTTAGGTAAGGTAAGACGTACCTGTACTGAAGGGTACATACTTAATTTCTAGCCTATCAATTCTATTCAAAATACCAAGTGAGTACATACCAAATCCTTTGGCAGGTAGCCAAATCTAGGTTAACCCTTTCCTTTCTATTGTATGCTTTTGATAATAAATTTTGAATCAAGAATGATTTTGCAAAATATTTGAAGGAGAGTTGTTATTTATGTTCTGAGTGACATTTCTCCTACAATAATTTTACCAACTTTGCTTTTGCCTGCAAGATTTCATCCAAATAGGCAGGCAGCTTTAGGCCGATGGAAGCATAAATGGGTTAAGACGTGAATGGGTTTATCTAATTACCTAATAAGTACAGGTAATATCTTTACCTTTTTATTGAAAATGTGAAGTCTGCAAATTCTTTATGAAGCTGATTTGCCTTGGCTGAATATGATGATAACAATGATGATGATGTTGATGATAATTTTATGTAGTAAGCAATGTTCATTACATAAATGTATGGTGATGGTGGGTACTAGAGATAATCAATGATCACGATCATTACACAAACATAATGTATAATGGGTCATTATATTTCCAAATACTTACTCAATGATGTAAGCCCCTAAATCAACAAAACCAAATATTTCCCTTTAATCCGATCACGTCTATGCCTTATGCTGCTGGTGGCTAAAAATTACCGGTGGAAAAATGACTGAAACCCTGACAAATGGGTACTCATCGGAGAGAAGGGGAGAGTTGTTGGTAATATCCTCATCAACATTTCTCTTTCAAATATTTTCAAAAATACAATTTTCCATGAAAGATGTCATCAAAATTGTCAAGCTGCTTTTGACAACTGGGAGCATTAAAGAGTTAACCCTTATGTTGCTGGTGGCCAATTTGGTCAATACAAATTGATGGGAAAATTCTGAAAAATGACTGAAACCCTGGCACATGGGTACTCATCTAAGAGTACTCAACAAGAGCTTTCCAATGAATACCAACATGATAAGGTTTAGATGGTTTTCAAAAATCTTAGCGTCCTTGTGCTTGGGATGAAAGTTAATTGCGTAAGAAATGGAAGGGTTAATGGGTCAACCCTTCCAATGCTTAGGCTACTTTAATTTTTGATAACCATCTATTAGCACTGTCATATTGGTATTCATTAGAAAGCTCTCTCTAAGTACTCTCAGATGAATACTCATGTGCCAGGGTTTAACTCATTTTCAAAGTGTTTTGCATCATTTTGTATTGGCCAAATTCACACCAGAAGCATTAGGGTTTAACTCATTTTTCCTCCTAGCGACCCCTAGACACAAGCGGAGTGTCAATGACTGTAGTTTTCCTATTTTCCCGGCTTCACTCATTTTAAAATCTTTTTTGCATCATTTTTGTATTTTGGCCAAATTCACACCAGAAACATATTAGGGTTAAACACGATCATTTTTCCTGTTAGCTAACATTTCGTATTTTGGCTGAATTATTCACCAGCAGTATATGCGTTTAACCCCATTAATCCTAATATAAGGATTGATGGGTTAAACTCATTTTTCCATCTAGCGACCCCCTAGACACTGTCAGAGTGTCAATGACTTCCAACGGGGTAATGCAGTTTTCCTAATTTCCCGGCTTTATCTCGCCACTCAGGTTTGTTTACAGCTCATTTCTCCCTCCGCCTCGCCTCGTAAGATCGGGCCTCGGGCCTCACAGGCAAGACAGCTTTTTTCCCTGTCATCGCCCGATAGGCTGGTCTAATCACCCACGGCAACGACGGGCCCACACACATCTCAGCATCCCATAATACTAAACTAAAAGTTAACCCTCTCCTGTCTAAAATGAATGTGATTATTTTACACTTAAGACTGAAATGAAATAGGAATAAATTTAAAGAGAAAATATTGAATAGGCCGATTTGGTGAGAATTTCACAACTTATAGACGAACCAACTTTTCTGCTGTTCATGTTCAATTACATCAGGTTAGTAGGTTTATGATATGTTTTTAAGACAAATACGACTCGGTTGCCAAACATATCATACTTGCATAGATGCATCCCCTTATAATTGTCATCCATGGATGAAATGATGCTTTGCAAATGATTTATCAATAAAGCATACTTTTCCAAAAAAATTGAATAAAATGTTGTTGGTTGAACTATCAACATTCTTCTTTAACTGATATTGGCCAAAATATGCTTTGGACAGAGAGATATCACTAAACCAGTCAGAATATTTCAGGGCATAGGCGTATCCAGGGGGGTGGGGAGGGGGGGGGGGCGGACCTATCGCATGCCCCCCAACCCCCCCTCCATCCCTAAAGCTCCCAGACCCTGACTGAGAGTACTATAAGTGAATTGATAGAATGCTTCACCTCCGAGGCCAACGTAACAGAAACCCACCTTACAGAAGTAAACACCTAAAAAGTCAATATCCATCCCCCCCCCCCCCCCCCCAAAGATGTGACATTGTGCTAGGGCACTAGCAGAATTCATCCATCTAAATCTAACACCCCCTTCACCTGAAATCCTGGATCCGTCCCTGCATGGTGCTACAGGGATGAATAGGTTAACCCTTCCGATGCTGAGTCTACTTTCGTCCAAAGCACGAGGATGCAAAGATTTTTTGGTATTCATTGGACAGCTCTCACTGAGTTCTTTCAGATGAGTACCCATTTGCCAGGGTTTCAGTCAGTTTTCAGATTTTTTGCATCATTTTGTATTTGTCAAAGTAGCCACCAGCAGCATAAGGGTTAACCCTTAAGTATATTACCACAACTATCTTGAGGATCAACTAACTAATCAAGCACCCTTCAGAAGACTTGAGGGAGTGTCTATGGGGTTATTATACTTATGAGAGAACCTATCCATGCTTAAAGTGTGCAGGTGGTCTGGAGACAAAAAATATATCGAAAACAGGTTTAAAAAGATGTATGACCACAACTAGTTTAAATAGGTATTATGCATACAAGTTAGGTAACCTCATCGGAAGTCACCTGAGTACTCTCAGATGAGTACCCAGGGTTTGGGTCATTTTTCAGCTTTTTTGCATCTTTATGTATTGGCCAAATTAGCCACCTGCAGCATAAGGGTTAATTTAGGTAATCTCATCCGAAGTCAACTTTCAAAGAATTGTGTAAGTCACAGTTCCTAGGAAATCCTGGGATTTCTTGGGATAGCTTTAAGACCCAATCATGCCTGGAGATTTTCTAGAAGAGTTAATAAAGTGTCTGACCTAACAATACTTATGTAAATGACTTAGTAATTGACCATAAGTAGGAAAAATATTTGAAGGAGAGTTGTTAGTTAGCGTCTGATTAATATTTCATCTTCAATTTTTTTTTAATTGCTATTTTCAGAAAGATATCGCCAAAAAAGCCAGGTGGATCTGGGCTCTAAAGGTATGGATTGGTTAAGAATACCTTGTTACTCCTAACTACAATTGGTAAGGGTAGCAGCCAGTCCAGGGTCTTAGCCAGAAATTAGAAACTGGGTGCCTAAAATTGGCCATTGTAAAATTTTTGGGTGTCCAAATTTTTAAGGGGGATCCCAATATACTTAGATTTCAACCATAAACATGTTTATATTTATCAAAATAAGGCATGATATCCTTATACAAGGTCATGGGAATTATATGACAATGAAATAATTCAATTATATGCTTGAGATTGACATTTTAAGAAATTCCTCACAAAATAATTTGGGTGTCCTGAGGGGTGCTTTTTAAGGGTTTGGGTGTGCAAAAAGACACCCAGACGCCCTGATGGCTAAGACCATGGCAGCCACATTCATTTACAAGGGTACTTTCAAAGTTGTCAAATCACTTGTTGGTGTACTAAGAGTTGAAAGATTATATAAAACATACACGATCCATTTCCTTGGTACTGTCGATCTGGTTAATTTTCTATGTCTGAAATTTGACTATCTGGCTTTTATCAGAATTTTCTAAATCTTAATTTAATAACCATGAGCACATGTAATTGAAAAAGTAAAAAGAGCACTGATGAAATTGCCGATCTGAAAATTTTCAAAATTAAAACGTTTGAATCTTATTTTATTCACCATGCCTGATTGGTAAATATCGGCATATCAAAAACATGTATGACAACAATGCATGTTAATTTACAGAATTTGCAGGAAAATTGCAGGATTTGCAGTATTTTACCCCTTTTTTTGGTCTCTACAGGTATCAATGGGTTAATATGATCACATGCTGTCAGTGTCTCATCAATAAAGCCCGCATACACTATACACCCAGAGACCACACACATAAAGTCAAGAAACTTGCCAACATAAATAAACTAGAAGAAAAGATGGCATTCCAGGAGGATCACAACTCAAATGAAATATCCTTCCAGCATGATCACGTATATATAAAAAAATCTATGATAAAAGTTTCACATATCAGGGGCATCCATCTCAAAAAAGATGAAATAGGTTAGTACAACGAGGGAGAATGGATAACAATTAACCCTTTCAATGCTGCAGCTTCTTTTGTCCAAAGCACAAAGTGCAGAGATTTTTGAAAACCATCTAAACCCTGTCATGTTGGTATTCATTGGAAAGCTCTCGCTAAGTACTCTCAGATGACTACCCATATGCCAAGGTTTCGGTCATTTTTCAGGTTTTTTGCATCATTTTGTAAGGGAAAAATTAGCCACCAGCAGCATAAGGGTTAAGTTTGTACATCCCTGGTAAAATGTCCGTATCTTTTCACACACCATGAGTTACGGAAGTTGCAGGGAATGTCTTGAAAGGGGGTTGCATTCCTAATGCTTATCTTTCTCTTATATTATCCAAATGTGCTTCCCTGATGCAATGAAATATACTATAGGTAACTATTATCCCTTACAATGCTGAGGCTACTTTCGTCCAAAGGACAAGAATGCAGATATTTTTGAAAAACATCTAAACCCTGTCATGTTGGTATTCATTGGAAAGCTCTTGCTGAGTTCTCTCAGATGAGTACCCATGTGCCAGGGTTTCAGTCATTTTTCAGGTTTTTTGCATTATTTTGTATTGGCCAAATTAGCCACCAGCAGCATTAGGGTTAGAACACTGTCAAAATAGTGGTGGAAACTGTAGTACCTGATAAAACTACCATCAAGCCAAACTCGGCCCTGGCCGTGTTGCATGCATCAACAAACTCGGCCCTGGCCGTGTTGCATACATCAACAAACTAGTTGATATATAGGCCTCTGCCAATGATATCTCCTTGATCTGTAAAAGAAGCACCCTTGAAATTGTTTATGATTGTCAGTGTTATTTTGGGTGAATGATTTTAAGGGTTAATTTCTACATAAACTTACAGTTGACCGACTGGTCATTGACCTGTATATGGGCCTACCCCGATAGCCAATAGGTCTAATGAATTTACCATGCACACTCACCACTATCTGGTTTCAGTAGGGCTCAATGGATTTGGGATTTGAGGGTATTTTTTCACTCTATAGTCCCTGATAGTCTAGTAGATTGGGGCATTGGGCATTAAGCACTGGCAATATGCTGGCCTTTAGCCATAGTGTCAAGATACTGGCATTTAAAATCAGCTTAAGGCGAATTGCACGCAATGAAATGCCTCTGGATTTATGATGGACTAACAATATAATTATGGTCTGCATTCATGGCCAAGTGGTCAAAGGTCTTGTCGCTGACTGCTAGCTTTTTATCGTCACTGCAGGGTCTGCCCTTATGGCCGAGTGGTCTAAGGTTTTGCCGCTGACTGCTAGCTGTCTATCGTCACTGCAGGGTCTGCCCTTATGGCCGAGTGGTCTAAGGTGTTGCCCCTGGCTGCTTAGTGTCTCTCACAAATGCCAGGCCTGCCCTGATAGCGGAGTGGTCTAGGGTGTTGCCATTGACTGCTAGCTGTCCCTCACCCCAGAGGGCCTGCCCTGATGGCCAAGTGGTCTAGGGTGTTGCCACAAACTGCTCATTGTCTCTCACCACTTGCCGCCGACTACTCAATGTTTCTCACCACAGAGGGCCTGCCCTGATGGCCAAGTGGTCTAAGGTGTTGCCACTAACTGCTCATTGTCTCTCACCACTTGCCGCCGACTACTCAATGTTTCTCACCACAGAGGGCCTGCCCTGATGGCCAAGTGGTCTAAGGTGTTGCCACTAACTGCTCATTGTCTCTCACCACTTGCCGCCGACTACTCAATGTTTCTCACCACAGAGGGCCTGCCCTGATGGCCAAGTGGTCTAAGGTGTTGCCACTGACTGCTCACTCTCTCTCTCTCACTACTAGCATTACTAGGTTAAAGGATTGTCCTGGAATACCCAACAGAGTTGTTTGGAGTGAAATTGATTCAGCTGGGTAATTGAGATTGTTCTCATGTAGATTTTTCTTGATCACAAGGGAAAACAATGCATTTTCCACGTAAATCAATTAAGGGAATTGGCTAAAATAGATTCAGTACAGCTCTCCTATTCCAGGTACAACTACTCAGGGTTCATGTTTTTGTACTATTAGCTGACTGCAACTGGAATTGTACTGCTGATAGAAATTTACTTAACCCATTCACATTTAAAAGGTTTTATGAAAATTGTCGTCTGGATCTATGGTAGTTTTGATAATTACTTTGGAATTAATAAAGATTTTAAAAAATTTTGAAGGAGGGTTGTTGGTGAAGTTCTGAACAACATTTCTCATTCAAATAATTTCTCAATTTTGCTTTTGCCTACAAGATTGCATTAAAATTGTCAGGCTGTTTTTGTCTGCTGTGAGTATTAATGGGTTGATGGCTTGAATACCAGCTATCATCCCTATTACAAATACCTGAAACTACTATGGCAAAATTCAATCAAAAATAAAATAGTTAAAGGGAATGGCTAAAATATATTTGGTACAATTCTACTTTTCCAAGTGCAATTACTCCGGGCTCAGTGCTGTTGAAAGAAATCTTGTAAATTGCTCAGATGCCAGCTGTCATCCATGTTACAAATACCTTACGCCAAGAAAAAAATATTGTTTGTTTCCTGTAACGGTCTGAAAAAAAAATAGGGTAGGTAGGTAGGTAAAATTTTTGTCAAAAATGTGTGTTTTATGCATGTTTTACGTTGATTGGGAGTTGGGATGGTGGAAAAAATTTTAAGGTAGGGAATCTTTTTGAATAAAAACTTATTAGGGTAGGGTTACAGGAAACAAACAACTTTTTTTCAGACCTAACCTACAATGGCAAAATAGTTTTGATGCTAGAAATCTTGTAAGTGGTGTGAATGACTTTTGTTTAATGCATTCATACATTTTTTCTTTCTTATCATATTTTCCTTGAATTAATTTTTTGTTGTGTATCTATTATTTCTTCTAAGCATTTATTCTTTCATTTATCTACCTATACAAAGTCATTTTATATCCTTTGTTCATTTATCTATCGTATCATTTTTGTCTCGAATCAATTATTTCATCTAAAAGGTATTTATTCATGCATTTATCTACCTATTCAACATATCAACACATTTATTTCGAATCCTTTTACTGAAACAGCTGGGGGTTGGGGTGGGGGGGGGGGGGGGTAATAACCAATAACCTCTTTAAAAGACAAATAAAATGACAAGTCACGTTGACAACTGCTTCATATAAACACTTATATCTCCTATCTGATTCATTTATTTCATCTCATAGGTATGTATTCATTCATTTATCTAGCTTACATTCAACTTATTGACACATTTATTTTGAATCCTTTCACAAGAAGAGATGGGGGGGGGGGGGTTGTGACATCTAATGACCTCTTTAACAATACAAATATAACGACAGGTCGCGTTGACAACTGCTTCGTACAAACATTTCTGTCTCCTATCTGAATCGATTATTTCATCTCATAGGTATGTATTCATTCATTTATCTATCTTACATTCAACTTATCAACACATTTATTTTGAATCCTTTCACTGACATCTAATAACCTCTTTTAAAATACAAAAATAACTAAAGGTCAAGTTGACAACAGATTTATAAAAACACCTCTGTCTCCTAAAGTACTTTCTCACGTGGCACACCACGCTGCCACGTTGCCCACCATGAGGTTTTTATCAACCCTTTCAGCCTCAGATTACCTTTTGATATCATCACCTGCAAGCTACAAGAACCCATTCATTCCTCCGGATTCTCCTCAACGACTGAGTTTCTCTGGATCTGATACTTAATCCATAAATGCTTCAGAGTTCCTCCGGATTGTATTGTTTGAATCTTACATAATTTTGACAATAACTTTGGAATTGAAACCCATCTTTAACTCATACATGCCTGTAGCAACCAACACCGTGTGACAATTTTGGTGATACCTCTCTAACAAAAGCACTATTTAGAAAGTATTCGAAGGAGAATTGTTCATCAGAATTCTGTCTACAACTCTCCTTCAATTATCTAAAAAAAGGTATGCTTAATTCCAAAGTTGGTTTTAAAAGCATGGCAGGTCCAGATTAAATCTTCTGAGGTAAAGATAGTTGGGAAAACTTTGAATGAGAAATGATAATTAGAGAACTACCGACAACTCCCCCACAAATGTTTTTAAAATCAGAGTTGATTTAGAAGTTATTGTCATACGTATCGTAGATCCAGACAACAGTATCCTGGGTAACTCCTAAGCATGAAGCATAACTTAATGACAAACTGTTGAACCCATTCACAGCCGAAAGCAGCCTGACAATTTTGATGAAGTCTTGCAGGAAAAAGCATTGTTAGGAAAATATTTGATTGAAATATGTTTATTGGAACATTACCAACAACTCTCCTTCAAATCTTTTGCAAAATAATTTTTAATTTCCAAATTGTTGTCAAAAGTATCTTAGATCCAGACGACAATTTCAAAAGGAACTCTTAAGCATTAATGGGTTAAAAGAGCATTGTTTGTTATGTTTGTTACGGTCTGATAAACATGTCAAACATTCCATGAGAAACCTTCTTAATATAATTTTCTCTAAAATGGTTGGATATTTTTACTACATCTTGACTTTGTCACTCGGAAGGGAAACAAATTTAAGTCAACTGTTTCTGGAAATGTTATCATCAAGATATTTCTACAAGTTACAGACCATGTGCATGCCCCAGATACGAACAGGTTCCCTCCTGATGCACCCCAAAACACGCCAATTATTTTGGTGATATCTTTCAGACCAAAGATTCTGTTGAAAAAAAATTGAAGGAGGATTTTTTCTCAGAATCTTAACCACAACTCTCTATGAATTTTTTTGCGAGTGAATGCTTAATTTCAAAATTATTTTCAAAACTATCAAAGGTCCAGACGACTCTTGTCACACACAACAATCTCCAGGCATGAGTGGGTTAATAGAAGAATCCAGCCAACCCTGATACCCCAATTATTTGAACCCATAGATCCGCAAATATATTAGGAGGGCATTCTGTAGGTGCTTGCCCATCTCCTAGTAAACCGCATGCCCCCTGTCTGTCTCATATGTATTAACCCTTATGCGGAAGTAGCCTCAGCTAATTTGGCCAATACAAAATGAAGCAAAAAAAACTGAAAAATGTCTGAAACCTTGGTAAACGGGTACTCATCTGAGAGTATTCAGTGGAAGCTTTCAAATGAATACCAACATGACAGGGTTTGGATTGTTTTCTAAAGTCTTTGTGTCCTTATAAGAAAGTATCCTCAGCATTTGAAGGGTTGAACATGTTCCCTGTCTGCCTCATATGTAATAAACATGTTTGTGACATTCCAGCCATCTTGTAACCCCAATACCTTTCACTTACTGACCCAAATCCAACTGCAGATTCACAGACACACAGACAGGTGAGGGGGGGGGGGGATGTTACATGATTGAAACATGATCGTGATGATCAAAACCAAAGAAAGGGGTGAAAATTACAGGATTCTTTCATATATGAGTATTTATGTATACATGCATTAATTGAACCTTAAATATCCCCAAATCTTGTGCATGTGTAAACAAAATCATACACACATGTCCACTGTATTTTCGAGGGAAATATAAGATATACAACCATAACTTTTCCAATTGAGAATTAATGAAATGATAAAAATTTCTGGAAAAAAGCTTACCACTGAAACTGACACATACCACAAGCATGACAAAACAATGAAGACAAAAAGCCTAAAATGTTGGTACTTGCCTGGAAATACAAATGTCTCCCTCGCTGGGAGAATGACAAGCATAGGAATTGATGCCTATGCAATTATAATAGTATGAATACTCACAATAATCCATCAAATATCATCTACTAGTAGATATAACCTTGATCACTTACCTGAAATAGACAGAAAAGAATGTTGGTTAAGATTGAATCCAGATTAAATTAACAGCAAAAGAAAACTAAAGACAGTACAACAAGAGTGCTTATCCTTGATAATGAAAAATAACGATATCATGAGAAAAACAAAACAAAAGACAGTAATACAATAGACTGCTTATCCTTGATAATGAAAAATAACGATATCATAAGAAAAACAAAATAAAAGACAGTGAGACATATATAATTTGATCCTCATACTTAAAAATAACAATAGCATATGAAAACTAAGATAATAGTACTAACCCCTGACTTTGGAAAATAACAATATCGTGAAAAAACAAAAGAAACTAAGAAAATGGTGCTAACCCCTGATACTGGAAAAAACAATATCATATGAGAAAAACAAAACAACAAAACAAAACAAAAGACAGTAACAGCTTACTCATAATGCTGAAAAATACCAATATTATCAGAAAACAATAGAAACTAAGACAAAAGAGCTTAGGATCAAAAAATTACAAATGACAATAACACAAGAAATCAACAGCGTGTAAATCAATAGTAGAGCTTACCGGTGAAGCTGAAACTGAAACTGTATTACTTCTGCGCCTCCTTTTTAGCTCAGATACAATCCCCATGGCGCTATCCAATATATCCTAATATCCCACTACCGCATATATCCCATATAATGGTTCAAACCACCAAAACGCAATGCAACGCAACGTGCACATTGACAGCTACTTTCTTGACAGCTACTTCCCTCGAAGTATTGTCTCAAGCCACGACACAGGTATTGGTGATGATAAAATGCATCGCATCCTGTATGTATTTGTGAGTAATACACATGTACACATTGGAGCGCCCTGTGATTACCTTCAGTACTATACCAAGAATGATCCACTTGAGTGTCACCTACACCCCCCTGTTAACCCATTAACACTCAGAGCAGCCAAAGGCAGTCTGACAATTTTGATGAAATCTTGCAGGTAAAAGCATAATTAGCAAAATATTTGACTGAGGAAAGTTGATCAGAACGTAACCAACAACTCTTCTTCAAATATTTTGTAAAATCATCTTCATTTCCAAAGTTATCATCAAAAGTATCATAGATCCAGACGACAATATCATTAATGGGTTAATATGAACGACATGCCACCTATCTCTGATTTATAACCTCCCACTTGTAATAGACAGTAAAAACAAACAGAAATCGACCTCTGGACCTCGGCTATCACAGGTCGGAATCGAGTGATCGTTAGGGAAAGGGGGGAGAGAAGATCTGGTCAAACCAATTAATCTCGTACCGCTATCACACACTGCACCAAGAGCTGATAATTTCGATAATATAGCAAACAAACATGTGCTTGTGTTACTTTCTCTGACTTTGACCCTTTCACGACCAAAATGATCACATGATCTGACGTTTTCGAAAATATCTTGAAAATAAAGCAATATTTTGAGAAATATTTGACTGAAAGTTGTTGTTCCTTATAGATTCAACAATTCCTCTTCATTTTTTTTCAATATAATACAGAATTTAGTGATTTATTTCCAAAGTTGTCAGACCATGTGTGCACTCCAGATGCAAAAGTGTTAACTGCTCGAGATATCATGTTGTTATGCTATCTGGGATTGGAATGTCCATGCGTTGAAGAAATGTAGCCATCTTCGCTAGCAGGGGGTCTGATTATAAAAATTGCTTACAACCTCTGGCTTGGGGGTAATCAAATAAAGAATTTAAATCTCACACAATATGAACAGCCATGGTCAGGGGTGTCAAACTGTCACAGTGTCACACCAGCTTATGACAGAATGCTGAACTTTCGATCAATCTTTCAATCAGGAAATATTTTGAAATCATCACCGAAATGAACAAACCCCTTCTCTTGATCGAATCTCATATCAAGCCCCCATTGAAATCTGACATTACAGTCAGAATCCCTAATATCAGGGATGTAAACTACTTACGAAGAACCAGTAATTGAAAGGATATGAAGCTGGCCTGAGAGGTTTCTTGCAGCGACTCGAAATTGTCCAATACAAAATTATGCAAAAAAATCTGAAAAATGACCGAAACCCTGACGCATATGGGTACTCATCTGGTAGTACTCAGCAAGAGCTATCCAATGAATACCAACATGACAGGGTTTAAATGGTTTTCAAAGATGTTTGCTTCCTTGTCCTCTGGACAAACGTAGCCTTAGCATTGGAAGGGTTAAATAGACATTAGCTATAGCCATGCCTAATTAAGTTTACAATGTCACCTCCATTACCTACTTAAACCTAGAGTACCCTTCTATAATGGCAATATTTTCATACAATGTATCAACATATCAGCACTACCTATACTTGTAACATTGTAACTCACACTATATACTTGCGCTACCATAATAAACCAAATAGCTCCACTTATAAGGGATGTACCACTGGTTTCAGTCCTGTTATACCCTAACTGTTACCCCCACTACAAAAGCCACGTAAAGCCACATGTTTTACTGGCTATGAAAGTTTTATTGACACTTATACTGAATAACCATTCCTCAAGTATTAAAGAGTATTGACACACAATATCCTTTATCAAAACATGTGTAATAGTAACAATGTGGACTAAACAAACAAAAAATATTTACCTGTCACACTTGAAGCTTATTGTACTAAATGACCCCTTGACCCTAAGTCCAGCAAGAATTGCACTCGTTGACCCCTTGTCCAGGTGTATTCTTAACCCTTATGCTGCTGGTGGCTAATTTGATCAATACAAAATAATGCGAAAAAAGCTGAAAAATGACCGAAACCCTAGCAAATGGGTACTCATCTGAGAGCACTCGATGAGAGCTTTCCAGTGAATACCAAGATGATAAGGTTTAGATAATTTTCAAAGATTTTTGAGTTCTTTGTGCCTTAGACAAATGCAGTCTCAACATTGAAAGGGTTAAGGGGGGATGATAATGATCTACTAACAGTAGGTATTCATAGAATCCACATATAAACATGACTACCTGCTTCCTGTTAGGGGCCTAAGACAGGAAGGAAGCTTTAACCCTTCGAATGCAGAGGCTACTTTCATTCCAAAGCATAAGGACGCAAAGATTTTGAAAACCATCTAAGCCCTGTCATGTTGGTATTCATTGGACAGCTCTCGCTGAGTACTCTCAGATGAGTACCCATCTGCCAGGGCTTCAGTCATTTTTCAGATCTTTTGTATCATTTTGTATTAGCAAACTTGACCAGCAACAGCATAAGGGTTAACCTATTCACATCTGAGTGTATCCACTCTGAGTGATGGACATGAGGTCTGACACATATATTGAAATATCTGGATAATTCAGCAAAACTTTGGGATTTATTTGACTGAAAGTTGTTGGTCACACATCAGTTATTTATCTCTCCCCAAATATTTTTTCATTTATCAAATAACTGTACCTGCACTCTCTGCTGCTATAAGTAATACCAGTTAACGAGCAGAAGTATTTGCTATTTTACTCCAAAAAATCATAAACATATGTCCTGAAAGACTGATGATATTACTCATTGTCAGTTAATGTGTGCCAACTTACATTCCCTCTACATATCTTTTATATTGCTGTTACACCCTGTATGTTATATTTTGAATTGTTCCCGTAGGAAATGTTCCCACTATTTTACTATAGGATTCCTAGAGGAAATGAGGACCGGGAATCCTACCTGTATTTTGTATGCAAATAAGCAATTTCCTAGTGAATTTCCCAGATTTTGTGCTGCTCTTTTTCATTGATCATTTCCTATTCTATTCTATATATTTTGTAGTCGGCCAATAGCCCTGGCAGCTCGTGTTTACTATGTAAAATTATTACCGACTTGAAAAAAAAGATTATCTATCTATAATTATATTGATGAGTTATTTTGAAGAGTGTCAGACTATGTGTACTTTCCAGATCAAAGTAGGTTTCGTAACTTATACCTACACCAATTATGTAGGCCGATACATATGCATAAACTATGGAATCAGATCCCAAATAACATTCGGGCAGCTGGGAGTGTGGCAATCTTCAAACGACAACTGAAAACACATCTGTTCAAAGATATATTTATCAAATAACTATGTGGATATCAACATCTATCCTTTGACAATGAATGTAATGCGCCTTTGAGCATGTTTAGATGGAAAGGGCGCAATATCAAATGACAATATTATTATTATTATTTATTATTATTATTATGCACACATCTTGATAAATATGGTAAATCAAAAATGTCAGATTGCTCTTGGCTCTTGTGAGCATTATTGGGTTAATGAAAACACCTGTGTGAACCCTGCCACCCTTTGCACCTGAGATAAACGGGTACACGGGTACACGGGTACAGGAGGGGGTGGAGAATTTATGACCTAACATGCCTAGGGTGTTAAGTGGGGAATGTCGAAAATGTAAACAAGACTGGAAACAATTTCCTGATATGATAATTTATGATATCCCATGCATGGGGGATCTTCTCAGGTGATCAGGCCAGGGAGGAGAATAATAACTTATGTACCGAATGACCTTTCCGTGCTATCCAGGGTTGTGAAAGGCATTCAAGATGATACCTTTCAAAAAAAACTTATGAAAATAAATAAAAACATAAAACTATGAAATTTGCAAGAAATTCTTGATTTTAAGATGAAAGGATATAATTTACTTTTATTAAATAAAGCAGAAATATTTGCAAACATATCTAAAAGATTTTGTATTCTGTTTAAAATTTCTCCAGTAGAATTATTTTCCAAAAGATGTTTTTGCCAGGAACAGGGTTCGACTTTCCCAGGGGCCCAGGGGCATATGCCCCTAGATTTTGCTGTGGGCCCTTAGATTTTCTCAGACTAATGGGCCCGAAATAGTATATACAATAATACAGAAATCCTGTTTTTGACCCGTAATTTATCAAAAGACCTTTTCGGGCCCCTAGCCTGAAATTTAAGTGTCAGACCCTGAGGAATCGTGCAGCATTTTTGGAGTGATAACTTTGTTATTAGTCTATTATTATTATCATTATTATTATAATTATTATTATCATTATTATTATTATTATTATTATTATCGTTATTATTATCATTATCATTATTATTATTATTATTATTATTATTATTATTATTATTATTATTATTATTATTATTATTATCATTATTATCATACAGAAGTGGTAAAATTAAACCCATGCAGGCTCAGGGATTCTCAGTTAATTGGTCATCCTATATATTACTTTTCCTAATCTAGATATTTTGAAAAGGAACATCCAAGTATTTATTTGGTTATGTTTCAAGATATTTCTGTACCCAATTTTAAATATTGACTTCATTTTTGATAGTATTTCCAAATACCAAACCGCTAAGGCACTTCAAGCATGTAGGGGTTAAGTACTCTAAAATCCTCAACAAACAAAACATAACAGAATCATTGTTGACTTAACCCATTTACACTCAGAGTGGCCAAAAGAGGCCTGACCATTTTGGAAATATCTTGCTTACAAAAGCATATTTTTAAAAACATTTGAAGAAGAAATGTTGATCATAAGCCGAACAACAACTCTCCTTCAAATATTTTGTGAAATTTCACTTTATTCCCGAGTTATCTTCAAAAGTATGCGAGTAGCAGACGTACTTTGTAAAGGAAATCTGAGTGTGAATGGGTTAAACCCAGGTGTAGGTATGTTTCTACATCACATTGTCTAAGAAATGTTACATAAGCACTTATTGACTCCATGCAATTTGGCCGAGAAACCGAGTATCAATATTATCATATTGAGATCCACAATAATCTAAATATACTCATAACAATTAAAGATAAGGTATGCAGCTGATGAAAGGTCATATCAAACTTAAGAATTATTCTTCTTATTGACAAGGTCAACAAATAAAATAGCTGCCAAGAAAATGATATGATGACAATAACAATAACAATGATGATGATAATGATGATAATAATAATGATAATGATATTGATAAAAATAATAATGATAATAATAATAGTAATAATAATAATAATAATAATAATAATGATAATAATAATGATAATAATAATAATAACAATAATTATAATAATAATATTAATAATAATGATAATAATAATAATGATGATGATAATAATAATTATAATAATAATAATAATAATAATAATAATAATGATAATAATAATAATAATAATAATAATAATAATAATGATAATAATAATAATAATAATAATAGTAATAATTGTATTTCTTTAGGGGATGATGGGCAACTAAATCATTTTCTTTAATATCCTTAGATGTAGGAGGCAAAATACCTTTCAACCATAACATTTTATATCCATTATCTATAAAAATGTGAAACTGAGTGCACAGATGTCAGACCGCAAGGGCTGTGCTCCATTTAAAGATGGTGATCTATTTCAGGAAATGCGCGGAGTTGAAAGATACCCTGTTTTTGTCACAGATCACTGTACTTTAATATTATTACTCAGCAGCTGAATCTTTTGTTCCTACTCCAAAGGGTCACAAACTATTAATTCCAAGGAAGACCACAATTATTTAGGCGGAAAAGATTACACACCACTAGCTTTTGCGCAAATCATTCAAGCATTACATAGGTTTCTAAGCTTAAAATGCCAAGGGGTGGACAGAAATATACACAAAGGAATTTAAAATGTGGTTTCCATGTAGCTGAATTCATTAGGTTTTCTTTAACCCATTCACACTCAGAGATCCACTAGAAATTATCGTCTGCTACTCTGATACTTTTCAAAATAACTTGGGAATAAAGCAAAAGTTTACAAAATATTTGAAGGAGAGTTGTTGGTTGACTTCTCTTTTACATTTCTCCTTTAATTATTTTGCAAAAAATGCTTTTGTTAGAAAAATATTTCCAAAATCATCAGGCCTCATTTGGCGGCTCTTGGTGTGAATGGGTTAACTCTTGCTTGCCCCAATCTTTTTCATGATATGTGTTGTTTTCGATCAGTTGTGTAGCTTACTTTCATTGTTCACCATTTATTTCATCATTATACTTAATTTGTACTTTATTCATATGCCTTTATAAGATTATTGAGAATTGTAGCCAATAAAGATACAAACATATAAATGATCATTTTGAAAATATATTACAAACTCACAAAACAATTTAAAGGGAGCTGTTGGTAGGTGACTGATTAAATTTCTTCCTCTAAATGTTTTCCCAGATATGCGTTTGTCTAAAAGATAAAGCTAGATCTATGCCATTTTTAAAAAACGCCTGAGTAATAAAACAAGAATTCAAAAAAGAGAAGGGGAGTTGTTGATAGAGTTCCTATTAAAATACTTGAGAAGATCTGATGCTTTTAACCCTTCCAATGCTGAGGCCACTTTCGTCCAAAGCACAAGGAGGCAAAGATTTTTGAAAACCATCTAAACCCTGCCATATTGGTATTCATTAGATAGCTCTCACTGAGTACTCTCAGATGAGTACCCATATGCCAGGATTTCAGTAATTTTTCAGGTTTTTTGCCTCATTTTGCATCGGCCAAATTAGCCTCCAACACCATAAGGGTTAAAAGATACTTGAGAAGATGCTCTTAATAAAGATAAGTCAACAAAATAGTCTCACATTTTTTGGAGCCAATCAAAGCAGGCGTGGTTAAGTGGGAAAAGTTGTGTGGTTAAGTAGGTGGGGTAATGTGGTTAAACAGGTGGCATACCCCTAGGGTATTGTGTTTATTTTTAGCCCCCAAACAACAACAATAAGAAACCTAGCCCAGTCTCTAAGAAACTGTATTCTCCCAAAATAGGCTACTAGCACAATATTTACACTGACACGCTGGGTTATTTTGCCCTAACAATTTTGATTTTTATCAACTTTTATATTTATAAGCCTTTGGAAAAGATGTTGTTGGTTGTCAAAATATTCATATGCTTAAGAGTTTGAATTAAAGTTGAATTTCAATAGTATGAAATTAATTTGCCTGTTTCCAATATTTATATACAGACCCGTCAAATCAATACTTAGGAAAGAACTTAAGGCACTAGTTGCGAGCTCATAGTCTGGCCAGGGAAAAGTTGTACCTAGAAAAAGGGATTTTAGACCAACAGTATAAGGATAGAAAAAGGAAAAATAATTATATACTTGGATTTTCCTATGACAACCCTGAGAATTCCTTGGGATTTCCAAGTTTATTTAGTAAGAGGAAGATAAGTCATCCTCAATACATCTTTCACACAACAACCACAAATAAGGGCCTCTATTAAAGCACTGTTTTGAATTGGCAATTAATCAAAATGTAATACCCTAAAACAACCACATAGGGAAATAAGGGTATCTATAAAGCATTGTTCTGAATTGGCATTTTAATTTACTTCCCTAAGACAACCACATAGCAAAATAAGGGTCCCTAACAATTGTGCTAAATTGGCAATTAATCTGAAAGTACTCTAGCCCCAAGGCACCTGCGGTTAAAAAAATATACCGCAATACCCACACTGAGTGACCTTTGGAAGCGTATCAAGTGCACAAGGTGCACTAAATCAAGATGCCAAACTGAGGGTGTTTTTATAAACTGGTTCTTAAAAAGTCAAGAGTCAGAAGTAAGTTTAAGTAAACTTAACTCCCAGGTGCCTTAATTGGGTCTCAAAAGGAAGGGTTAGAGTTCAGGTTGCCGTAGTTGTGTATGGATTCTATCATACTTACACTTCAACTTGCTATTGTTCTATAGAATCAGATTATGCCATATTTTACGTTGTATTATATAGATTGATGTACTTATGAAAATAACTAAGAATATTTGTGTCTATTTTTATAATACCTTGGACGAATATATCACATTTAACTGGGTTTGTCTCATTAAAAGCCGGCTTGGCTACTTTGACAATATCGTCCTAAGGAAAAAATATCACCTAAAAATAACTGTAGAAATGATAATGATAACAATTGCACACAAATTATTGCACCATGTTTTTAACCCATTAATACCTACAGCGAACAAAAGTATACTGTCATTTTGAAGAAATCTTGCAAGCAAAAGCAAAGTTTGGAAGAAATTTGAAGGAAAAATGCTATTCAGAACATTGCCAACAACTCTCCTTCAAATATTTTGAATAACCATTCCTAATTTCACAGTTTTTTATCAAAAGTATCACATATCCAGAAGACAATTTCTGGGGGACCTCTTTAGCATAAATGGGTTAAAGTTATCCAATTGCAAAACCTTAACCCTTCCACTGCTGAGGCTACTTTTTGAAAACCATTTAAACTCTGTCATCTTGGTATTCATTGGATAGTTCTCACCGAGTACCCTCAGATGAGTACCTATTTGTCAGGGTTTCAGTGATTTGTTAGGGTTTTCGCATCATTTTGTAATGGCAAATTAGCCACCAGCAGCAGCATAAGGGTAGTTATCCTATTACAATATCTTAAAAGAGAAAAGAAAGTGTACCAAAATAGAGGTGACATTTTCAAGTAATTAAGAAAAACTCATTTCTTTACATGGTAACAAATCCCTGGTAACCAAGGAAACTGTCACTATGGCGATACCCTCTTAGGTCAAGGTGACCTGCCTCGAATAGATCCATACCCAAATGGCAACACTGCCCTGAGGGGGACACAAGTTCAAGTAAAAGGGCAAAACAATAGGGTTAACCCATTCATTCCTGTAACAGCCAAAATCAACTGACTATTTTGATGATATCTCTCTAACAAAAGCAATGTTTGAAAAATATATGAAGGAGAATTGTTCAGCCAAACTCTATCTACAACTTTCCTTCAAATATTTTGAGAACTCATGCTACATTCCATAGGTATAATCAAAAGTATGACAGGTACAGACGTCACTGGTGGAGACAACATTCGTTCATGGGTATATGCAGGAAATGTCTCTCAATTCCGCAAAAAACTTTTCCGTGAGATTCTGACTCGTCCAAAAATAATAATTGAGAATGATGTATGCAGGTTAAATTTTTCATAAATTGATAGTAAAATGATACATAGATAACACAAATGAAAAAAACGTCTTTGGAAATGGTAGAAACATGAGCCCTTTATCACTGTTTTGACCTATGTTGAGGTGACCTGCATAGTTTTAGATAAAAATCTTCATTCACAATTCGCAGAAAACAATGGTGAGAGTTAAAGGGCAAGATGAAAGGAATTCAAATATTTTTCATTAAAAAATATAAATGCATTGATGCAAAAAAACTGACAAGTGGTAAAAATATGGTTCTTTTTCACTGAACCGTTCTATGTATAAGTGTTGTGTACGATCCTACATTCAGATGTGTCTTTACATTCTTGCAGGTAATAAAAGTGAAGTTGAAAGGGCAAAGTGAAATGGAATTTCAGCATATCATATAGAAAAAATGTTTTAGATATATCGATGCAAAAAGAAAAAAATAATTAATTTGCAAACTATTTGAATGAGAGCTGTAGAAAAGGTTTTAATGAAATACATGTACCCTCCTTCAATTAATTTTAATATTGATGCAATAGAGAAAAAGAATAGTGATAAAAATATAGTTCTTTCTCAGTGCATCTTTCAATGTCAAGGTGCCCTGTATGAAGTTTACCTATAAATCTGTCGCCACGGTTACGCAGATAACAATAGTGAAGGTAAAAGGGCAAAATGAAAAGGTTAGCTGCTTTGCCCTTTACTGTGTCTGACTTCCTGATGAAAGCTCAAGATTATAATCATCATCCTACCCCCTAAAAAAACCTTGACATTTCCTTAACCCTTATGCTACTGGTGGCTAATTTTGCCAATACGAAATGATGCAAAAAACCTGAAAAATAATTGAAACCCTGGCATATGGATACTCATCTTAAAGTACTCAGTGAGAGCTATCCAATGAATACCAACATGACAGGGTTTAAATGGTGTTTAAAAACCAGCTGACATTTCCTTAACCCTTCCAATGCTGACGCTACTTTCGACCAAAGCACAATGACAAAAAGATTTGAAAACCATCTTAACTCTGCCATGTTGGATAGCTCTCGCTGAGTACTCTCAGATGAGTACCCATGTGCCAGGGTTTCAGTCATTTTTTTTTTTTTTTTTGCATCATTTTGTTTTGGCAAAATTAGCCACCACCAGCATAAGGGTCAACCCTTCCAATGCTGTGGATACTTTCGTCCAAAGCACAAAGATGCTAAACCTTGTCATGGTAGTATTCATTGGATAGCTCTCGCTGAGTACTCTCCGACAAGTACCCATGTGTGAGGGTTTCAGTCATTTAAAAAAAGAAATTTGCATCATTTTGTATTGGCCAAATTAGCCACCAATAGCATAAGGGTTAACCTATTCATGCCTGTAGCACCCAAAACCGCCTGACTACTTTGGCGATATCTCCCTAACAAAAGCAATTTCCAGAGAGTATTTGTAGGAGAAATGTTGATCAGAAACTAACTAACAACTCTCCTTCAAATATTTTTCCAATTTGTGATTATTTCCAAAGATATTTAGGAAAACATCTTAAGTCCAGACAACACTTGTCAAGTAGAACTCCAGGTATGAAAGGGTTAAAAACTATATTGAGTCCCAGGTTCTCTAGTTATGGGGAAAAGTAACAGGATTGACAGAACCATTTCTCACCATAAAACTCTATGTTAACCCATTCACACTTAGAACTCCACTAGAACCTAACGTCTGCTACTCTCATACTTTTGAAAAAAACTTCAGAACAAGGCGAAACCTCACAAAATATTTGATGGAGAGTTGTAGTTTGGCTTCTGATAAACATTTCTAATTCAAATGTTTTCCAGAAAATGCTTTTGAAAGTAATATATTTCCAAATTTGTCAGGCCTGTTTTGGCTGCTCTGAGTGTTAATAGGTTAAAGAGACCTGCAGCCACCATGAACAATATTAACCCTTTATTCCTGCAAGCACCCAAAAAAGCCTAGATTCTACCTAAAAACTTTGTTTGAATATGAAATATCTATCTGCCTTGGGGGATAATTAGGAATTAATATATCTACCATAAAAGCATCATTCCGAAAAATGTTTCATTGAGAAATATCCATAATGTCACTCTTTCTCCATTTTGTCTAAAATCACAAAATAGTGCAAATTCCTTTAAGTTAAAATAGATATATTTCCTTATTGGGGTATATTTCCTTATTTGCAAAACCACAAATCGCAATATCCTTTATCTCCATATGAATATTATTCCTTATCTTGCTATGCAAATCACAATATCCTATAGCGCCAAATGAATCATTCCTTACCTTGATGTGCAAATCACAATATCCTATATCTCCATATGAATATGATTCTGTATTTCGTATTTTGCAATGTTTCTGAATTTTAGAAGTATGGTTAGAATAATGTCACTCTTCCCATGTTGTCTAAATTCGCAAAAATTGTAAAATCCTATACAACCAAATGGATATAACTCCTTATATGGGCTTGCCCAGTTATGAATATTCCTGCTAAGAGTAGCACATTAGTGTAATCTCTGGTTAACCCGAGTGCCACAATAGGTAAATTGTACAATGACTCTTAGCTTTATGGTCCTAGGTCTTGATGGTCCATATGAATATGATTCCTTATCTTGATATGCATTTTTTGGTGTTCTTGTTCTTTAGAAGTATGTTTAATGTCAGAATAATGTCACTCTTCCCATGTTGTCTAAATTCGCAAAAAATGAAAATTCCTTTATGTCCATATGAATATAATTCCTAATATAGGTGTGCCCAGTTATAGATGTTCCTGCTACGAGTAGCACATCAGGTAATGTGTAATCGCTGTGCCGCAATAGGTAAATTGTACAATAACTGCAGGTTTACCTGATGAATAGGTAATGTGTGCAATAACTTGCAGTTAATCTGAGCAAGCAGGGGCTTGTCTCAGCGAAACTAATATGCCGAGGTAAAAGAGTTCCGCCGATGTTACTGTCTTAAACTACAATGCGTCTATTGTTAATTAGCAGTAGATGTATCACAAGGGGCTCATTTATTATATAATGCTATGCACTTACATCAGTTCCTAATCACATGTTTGGTGCCCCCTACTTTCGGAAACGACCTTCATCTCCGAGAACGATCGTGATTAAAAATAGCCGAGCCCGCCCCGAAAGCTGCCCCCCTCTGCTAAAGTGACCTCCATCATCATAATTATCTTCATTTAACCATTAACCCCTTCATTTCTGTGGCAGCCAAAACTACCTGACTAGCGGGCGATAAATCTTAACCAAAAGTGTTTTTCAGAAAATATCTTAAGACGATATGTTTATCCCTTCCAATGCTGAGGTTTACCTTCGTCCACAGCACAAGGACGCAAATATTTTTTTTGAAGACCATCTAAACACTGTCATGTTGGTATTCATTAGAAAGCTCTCACTAAGCACTCTCAGATGAGTACCCATTTTCCAGGGTTTATGTCATGTTTCAGATTTTTTGCATCATTTTGTATTGGCCAAATTAGCCACCAGCAGCATAAGGGTTATAACAAACTAGGTAACAAATCTTCTTCAAATATCTTTCCAATTTATGATTTATACTCCCAAAAGCATCTTTTGGCAACTTTTGTGAAATTTCAGAAAGGAGAAGAATTGATCACAACCCAACTCACAACATGTTTTCAAATATTCTAGAAATCAATGACTAAATCAAAAGTTATTATCAAAATTTCCATAGGTCCAGGGGAGATTTGCTATTTATGCCTGGAGATCTAATTGATGAGTGTTATCTGGACCTGCCATACTTTTGAAAATAAATTTGAAATTAATCACTGATTGGAAAATATTTCAAGAAAAATTCTTTATTGGTTTCTGATGAATATTTCTCCTTGAAATATTATCTAAATATTGCTTTAGTTAGAGAGATATCACCAAAATAGTCAGGTGGTTTTGGCAGATACAGGTATGAATTGCAGCTGCTTTCGTTTAAAGCACAAGGATGCAAAGATTTTTGAAAACCCTCTAAACCCTGTCATGTTGGTATTCATTGGAAAGCTCTCCCTGAGTACTCTCAGATGAGTACCTATTTGATAGGGTTTCAGGTAATTTTTAGAATTTTTGCATTTTTTGTATTGGCCAAATTAGCCACCAGCAGCGTAATGGTTAAGATGGAAAACAATTCCGTGGCAGATGCCATAGATGCGAGCGATCGTGGTAAACAACTAATTCATTGACCAGGCTAATCTATTTTCATTGATGTACGCACGCTGGAATCAATTTGTTAGAAGGGGGCGGGTCAGGATGGACTGTTCGCTGAGCCAAGGGGATGATTTGTGGGCCCTAATGTCAAGCAAGGGTTCACAGGATGTGTGCACTACCGAAGATGGGGAATACGATTACCCACAATGCACTACTACAGAAGATGGGAAAGCATTACCCATAATGCACCACAAGGAATCGAATGAACCTGTCGGAGAATAATAAAGTGCGGTTGATTTTAGGCACCTGATATTAAACGGAATTCATAAAATGGCATGTGCCCAAGAGAGGGTGGGGAATACAATTACCCATAATGCAACATTACCCATAATGCAACATTACCCATAATGCAACACCTGGAAATAATAAAAAAAAAATGATATAAATTGAAGATTGGTATTTAAAACACACCAAAAAGACTAAGCAAGGTTAATTCATTAATGCTTGCATGCAGCCGTGCAAAAAGGCTAAACTTAATTTGGCTATATCCATTTGACAAGATAATCTTTTGAAAAATATTTTCTTTCAAACTATTTTGAAATGCAAGCTTTATTTTCTACATAGTACCAGTGACTTATAACTCTAATCAACTCTCCCTGATAGTGCCAACATTTCCAGTCTACCAGCTTCCTCTGACCATGAAAAGGTTAAAATGATCCTGTTGGCCTTTCAATTGCTTCATTTTGGCAAATGTCTCAGTGAGAATGTCAAATCTCTGCGATGGTCTTAACCCGTTAATGCTCGCAGTGGCCAAAAGCGGCCTGACAAGTTTCATTATTTTTCCAGGAAGGCTCTGGTCACAAAGATATTACCTTCATAGTCGAGATGAATCTACAACCATGAATGAGTTAAGCCTTATGCTGCTGGTGGCTAATTTCGCCAATACATAATGATACAAAAAAAATGACTGAAACCCTGCCACATGGGTACCCATCTGAGAATACTCAGTGTGAGCTATCCAATAATTACCAACATGACTGGATTTAAATGGTTATCAAAAATATTTGCGTTCTTGGTGCTTTGGATGAAAGTAGCCTCAGCATTGGAAGGGTTAATTAAGAAGTCAATAAGAGGCCTAAAAAGGTTCCTATGTTAAAAGAAACACTTATTATTTTTGACTGCTGTTTACAACCTCCTCACACCCACACTAAGATCAAATAACAAGATAAAAGCTCAGAAAGTCATCTTCTGAAAAACTGATCAGAGACAAACCGTCTCCCATTCGCTTTCCTCCATTAACCTTATCATTCCTCCAGCGATCCAAGATGGCCTAAATTATTTGATCCAGGGGTGTCCAAGTATATATTATATAGCACAGACTATTGTTCCTGTACACAGGTAAAAGTTGACGGGCCCGTACGGCCCCGTAACGGGCCCGTTTGGACACGGGCCCGTCACGGGCCCGTTTTCGATCCATCAATATATCTACATTTCAAAAAAAAAATGATACCAATGTCTTCCGCAGGATTTATACCATGTGACCTGTCGATACATACCCATTAAATCCTACCTCATAATGCCTTACTATAGGTTAGTGAATCATGCTTTAACAAGAGTTTATTGCTTTTCATATACTAAGTACTGATCTCTGACCTCTTATATAGATACCATTTGCACGCATCACAATCCCATGCTTTGTAAGTGTCAGTGCAAAATGAATAATGCTTACAATATGAAGATTCTGCTCAATTGATCATTTTGAGGATATTGAATACATAAAACATATTTTTTATTACATTTTCAAAGATTTATTTTAGAAGAAAAAAAATCTTTTTGAAAATATTTTGCTTTTTATGAAAAAAATATTGTCAAATATGTTGTAAAATATGGCCAATAGATGTCTCTGTAAACCCGTTATAACGGGCCCTTTACGGCTTGAAAACCCATAACTCGCCCGTTCGGGCCCGTTATTTTGACGGGCCCGTAACGGGCCCGTTATAGCGGGCCCGTTACTGACCCGTTATAACGGGCCCGTTACTGGCCTGTTATAACGGGCCCGTCACGGGTTCTGAGCCCGTAACGGGCCCGTTACAGGCCCGTCAAAATAACGGGCCCATACGGGCCCGTCAATTTTTACCTGTGTAGCCGAGCAGTGTATATAAAAGGCCAACAGGTATTGTTTCAAGAAGTTTCAACAGGGCCTGGGCATATGAGAAAGTTGTATTATTTTGTAAAATAAAAGTTATTGTCAAAAACAGACGACAATTACTGGAGGAATTCTTAAGAATTAATGGGTTAAAAATAACTTTTGGCTTATAAGAATATAAAAGTCTGGGTAAAAAAAGGTTTGGGTTTGAAATATTTTTCAAGTATGGATCTAAAATAACAGTGCTAGCTTTGGGCTTATTATGGGCAAGGTTCACTTTTTATCACCAGCATGCCTTGTTAAGAGGAAGTAGATAAGAGAATAAGTGTTTACAATGCTGCATCACTACAAACAGCCCTACTCCTGTCAACATGACTATAATCATCATCCTAACACTAATAATACAGTGAACTAGTAACCTTTACCCCACACTCACACATACCGTATTTGCCCGATTAAGCGCACCGTGCGGATGCAAGTTGGGAATTTTTTCTGTAGCAGGGGTTTGTCAAACATTCGTATAACCCCACCCCCAATGAGTGCCGATCGCGGTGTTACAAGGCAAGAGGAAACGTATGTGATTTGGTTTGGGTTACTTCTGGGGGGAAATTTAACATTAGGAGACAATCTTTGGTGCTTGCTGGTCCCCCAAAATCGGCAAAAAATAGGGGGGGGTGCGCTTATTCGGGACAGTGCGCTTAATCTGGCGAATACGGTAGCACGTTTTCACCAGGTAGAGACTTTCATCATTGCTGAGAGCTACCTCATTATATACAAGAGAGATAAATGGAGAGAACCACTCTCAAATGAGCTTATTTTCTGCTACTGGTAGCTAATTTGTTGAAAATAGAATAATGCAAAAAGTTGTGAAATGACTGAAAGCCTGGCATACTGGTCTTCATCTGATAGTTCTCAAAAGTGCTTTCAAAGAAAAACCAACATGACAGGGATAAAATGTTTTGAAACTTATTTGCAGTCATGTGCATTGGAATAACATATATATATATATATATATATATATATATATATATATATATATATATATATATATATATATATATATATATATATAATATATATACATATATATATAATGTACATATATATGTATATATATACACATATATGTATATTTATACACATATAATTTTCAACAGTGATACCAGCAACATCAAGCAAACAGCTCTTTGAATGCAAACTATATATATATATATATATATATAAATACATATATATATAAAAACAACTTTGGAATTTAGAATCTACATCAAAATTTCAATTCAAATTCTTCATTTGGTGTCTTGGCAAATGACGTGCTCCTTCAGTGTGATAAGGTATTTTTGCCCGCTGGGTCGCGCTGACCTAATGAACCTCTATGTCATCAAGGTGTGCAAAACCAGGTGACTACCAGGTGTACACGAAACAGGTATGGGCTTGTCAAATTCCTATACCTGATGCCTCTACGCATATTACAGATATCAATGCATGAAATGCATTTACTATTGAACCTGTACAAGTTAATCTGAATGCTGTTGGTGCCTAATTTGGCCAATACAAAATGATGCAAAAAAAACACTGTAAAATGATTGAAACCTTGGCACATGGGTACTCATCTGAGAGTCCTCAGCGAGAGCCGTCTAATGAATACCAACATGACTGGGTTTAGATGATTTTCAAGAATCTTTGTGTCCTTTTGATTCGGATGAAAATAGCCTCAGCATTGGAAGGGTTAATCTTCAGAGACTGGAGATCAGATAGCAAGAAAGGTTATCTCAGGTGCATGTAAATGCTATCTTTGCCTACCTGTAAGATCTATTCTAGATTGGCACTAAATATTTACACAGATGTAGAGCATGTCTCCAGAGGTAGAAGTTGGAAAGACTTACCTATAATCACCTATTGTGATGAGCAGGTATGTCAAGTGGAAGTCGTCAGGTGTTCCTTTTGTCTAGATAATATAGAGGGGGGGCTATATTTAGCCTGACAGTGGACATGGTTTACTAGTCCATCTATATGTGCCGAAGATAGCCCCTCAACCCTTTAACCTATATTGTTCATTGGACCTAGTACCTGGTATTACATTGTAAATATCACGGTATTTGATTCCAAAACAGAAGATTGTTATTATCATAATTATCATTATTATTATTATTATTATTATTATTATTATTATTATTATTATTATTATTATTATCATCATTATTATTACTATTATTATTATTATCATTATTATTATCATCAAAGTTATTATTATTATTATTATCATTATTATTATTATTATCATTATGATGATGATGATGATGACGATGACGACGACGACAATAATAATAATAATGATAATAATAACAACAACAATAATAATAATAATAATAATAATATCAATGATAATGCTGATAATAATAATGATAATAAAAATGTTAACTATGATAATGATAATAATGATAATAATAATAATAATAATAATAATAATAATAATAATAATGATAATAATAATAATGATAAAAATAATAATGATAATAATTAAAACATTATCAATTACAATAACAATTAAGAAATGATAGTGGTATGGATAATAATAATAATGTCAATTATAAATACCACCATCATCACCATCATTATCATCAAAACAAAAACAATAATGATAATAATAACAATAATAATAACAATAATACTAATAATAATAATAATAATAATAATAATAATAATAATAATAATAATAGTAATAATGATAATAATAACAATAATAACAATAATAATAATAATGATAATAATAATAATAATAATAATAATAATAATAATAATAATAATAATAATAATAACAATAATAATGATAATCATCATCATCATACTACTACTACTACTACTACTACTACTACTACTACTACTACTACTACTACTACTACTGCTAATAATAATAATAATAATAATAATAATAATAATAATAATAATAATAATAATAATAATAATAATGATAATAATGATAATAACAATAATATCCATTATTCTAACATGTATTAACACCGCAAGTCATGAAGACAAGTTGGTTTGCCGTGATGATGAAGAATACTAATGTTGATGAACATGATAATGATTCCTAATCAACACAAAGATGTGAACATGACTAGCAAGTTCTTCCCAGGAAAACTCGGATACCAGGTCAGTATAGGAGCAGGGTGTCAGGAAGGTAATCACCCTACCGATGTACCCATGCCTAAATAACACCCTGAGAACAATAGAGGGTTGCCTATGGGGGAACAAGGTGTGACCTACATACCCCTATTTCCCATACCCGAATTTCATGACCGATTGTGAAAAGCCTGTATTTCTAGTCAGGGTCAATGGGTAGCATTTATGTGTGAGAAATCTGTTGTTGTTTTTTGGAAGTTGGTGGGGGTCATGCTTTAAATAACAAGTACCCTATTTTGACCATGAGGGATAAGAAATTATTTTCTGGTAGCTCTACCCTAACACCTTTAACCTATAATTAAAAAAATGTTATCTGACCCTATTTCACTTTTAACTAAATATTAAACATAATTTTACAATATATTTGAAGGAGAGTTTTTGGTTTGGTTCTAAATAGTATTTCTCCTTCAAATGTTTTCTGGAAATTGCTTTTGTTAGAGAGATATAACCAGGGACAATCTATTTATATTATAAATAGACCTCTCTGATATTACCAATATAGCCAAGCCCTGTTGGGCAGTAAAGGCCTAAATGGGTTAACAAACTTTTTTTTGCAGGGTATAGTTTATGTATAAAATCTACCACTGTAAGGATTGCACAAAGCTGAAAAAACACTGGTGCTTTTTTAGACCACAGAAAACCATTTAAAAGCAATTACAACCCTTATGCATCATGTATTATCTGCAAGACAGTTTTGTTGAATTGTCACTTAACCCATTTACACTCAGAGCGGCCAAAAGAGGCCTGACAAATTTGAAAATATTTTACTTACAAAAGCGCTTTCTTGAAAATATTTGAAGGAGGAATGTTGACCAGATGCCAAACAACAACTTTTGCTTTATTCTCAAGTTATCTTCAAAAGTATGAGGGAAGCAGACGATACCTTCTAGAGAAACTCTGAGTGTCAATGGGTTAAAATAAACCTACTCTTGGAGCATGGATGGAGTAAGGACTGCATAGATAGCCCTATTTCTTGGGGACACATATATTCTAAACAGATCTATAGGGATTTGAAGAGAAACGAAGAAGAGAAAACAATTAGCGCGTGGCAGTGATGGAACGGAAGCCTCCTTCTGTAGACAGCTGCCTCTGCAAATACGGCAACAACAGAACGAAGAACCGTAGCAGATTAACTCATTTTCGACAGAAATCTCTCTGAAAAAAGCAATATTTAGGAAATATTTGAGGGAGAATTTTTCATCACAACTCTTTCTACAACTCTCCTCCAAATAGTTTGCAAATTAATGCTTCTATCTGGAGTTATCGTCAAAAATATAACAGGTCCAGACGACACTCATTAACTCTTATGCTGCTGGTGGCTAATCTGGCCAATACAAAATGATACATAAAACCTGTGAAATGACTGAAACCCTGGCATATTGGTACTCAGCTGAGGAAACTCAGCAAGAGCTATATAAAGAACACCAACATGACAGGGTTTAGATGGTTTTTTAGGGTTTACTTGTGTCCTTCTGCTTTGGATGAAAGTAGCCTCAGCATTGGAAGGGTTAACCCATTTTTGCCAGTTATATCTGGAAAAATATTTGAGGGAGAATTTTTCATCAAAACTCTTTCTGCAACTCTCCTCCAAATAGTTTGAAAATTGATGCTTCTATCGGGAGTCATCGTCAAAAATAAAACAGGTCCAGACAACACTCATTAACTCATTTTTGCTGCCAAACTACCTGACAATTTTGGTAATATCTCTCAAACAAAAGAAATACTTTGAAAATATTTGAAGGAGAATTGTTCATCTAAAACTCTCCTACAAATGTTTTGCAAATTAATGCAAAATAATGAAGCAACCCATTCAAGCATGGAGATCTACCTGACAAGAATCGTCTGGACCTGTGTTACTTTTAAAGATAACTTTGGAATGAAGCATATATTTGAAAACTATTTGAAGGAGAGTTGGAGATTGAGCTCTGATGAACAATTCCCCATCAAATATATTCTAAATATTGCTTTTATTAAAGAGATACCACTAAAAAAAGTCCGGCGGTATTGGCTGCTACAGGCATGAATGGGTAAACTACATGTACTCACTCATCATGTACTGTGCTGCCACCTTTTGGGGAAATGGAATACTACATAGCACTAAAATATATATGAAATCCTCAGAGATGCAAGATAAGATTGAACAACTGAATCACATCCCACAATAAAGAATTGTTATCAAATGTGTAACCCATATCTAGTTTCCTAGAGAAAGTATTGTATACAAATTGCTGCTTTGCAGGAGTAAAGTAAAAAGTAGAAAAATAATGAAGAATCTAATACTTTTGAAAATAATTCATCAATAATAAAAGAATTAAGGAAAAAATTTGTAGGAAAATTGTTGTTTGTACACTGATAAGGATTGTTCCTGCAATCATAATCATTTCATAAGATATTTAAGATATGATGCATGAATCTAGGAAATAATTTTAGGAACATTGTTGTTTGTGCATAATGATAAATATTCTTTCCTGCAAATTATTAACTTATCATAAGGTATTTTTGTCCATTATTATTGTCAGAAAGTTAAGGCATGGCCTTTCTGGATTACGGCAAGGATGAATGAATTATGTCATCACACTTAGCCTACCTTTAAATCATTCAAAGAGTGTGATCTTGAGATTAGATCGTAGGATCCACGTCGTAGACCGCCATCGAGGTAAGTCCGCAGCCGATACATAAACACACGTAATCCTGCCTCCGCATCCATCATTAATCCATCCGAGACCATTCTCATATGAGACGTCATCGTAGAATAATCCGAAAAACGTAGTTTTATCGTTTTCTATCAATATTTCTACCCCAATGGATTTAGGGGTGTAAATATATGCATTTGTATTTTGAGACATGTATGAGTAGTTTCATAATAATTCCTGTGTTATATTCCTCATCAGTATAGTGGATATCCTTTTCTTAATAAATCATATCCAAGAGTGATAAGTAGTGACTATTATCAATGTACCTGTCTATGAATCACATCCAAGTGTGTATAGATATCACTAGAACTGATATTGCCTTTGGTGTATTCTTAATGTGAATGATCTTCTCATGAGAAATCAGATCCAAGAGTATATAGCAAGTAGCAGCAACATCCCTAATTCCATAGTGATACTCTCTCTTTAATCACATCCAAATACTGAGTAGTACTGTATTAGTGACATTCTTTATTGTGGATGACATACCTGTAGATTATCATATACATCATCATATATCCAAGAAAGTACAGCAAGAGGCAGCCACATCCTTAATGCCATTGCAAAACCACCCATTTAATCACATACAAATACTGAGTAGTACTGCAGTTGTGACATTCCTTATTGCGGATGACATACATGTGCATTACCTGAGCAAGGTTGGTATAATCAAATGTCCTTTTCATGAAAAATCAGATCCAAGAGAGTACAGCAAGTAGCAGCAGCATCCCTTATTTCATTGTGATACTTTCTGTTTAATCACATCCAAATACTGTAGTAGTGACATTCCTTATTGTAGATGACATACCTGTATATTATCATATACATCATTTAATACATCATTACATATCCAAGAGAGTACAGCAAGAGGTAGCCACATCCTTAATTCCATTGCGAAACCTTCCATTTAATCACATCCAAATACTAAGTAGTACTGTACTGTGTTAGTGACATTCCTTATTGTGGATGACATACCTGTAGATTACCTGAGCAAGGTTGGGACGTAACAGGAAACCAGGTGAGGTGAAATCCTTTCCCTACCTGACACCATCTCACCCACTTACTGAGGAGGTCCAGAGTAACCTAAATAAACACACCTGAGACACCGTGGGAGGGGAGAGAAATTAAGGTAATTAACCTGGATGGCTCATACCTGAACCAGATTCTGGAGCGAGCATCACTGATCTGCCAACTTAATCATTCTTAACTTGAGACATATAAACCTGTCAAATAAGAGTGCTATTTGATGAGTTCTTAAAGAGGTAGCATCATTTAATCATCCACTTACAGGGGTCCTGAGTAACCTAAATAAATACACCTATGGGAGGGGAGGGAAATTAAGGTAATTAACCTGGATGTCTCATACCTGAACAGGTAGGAAGTTGTGTATTAACCCATTAATACTCACTGCAGCCTGACAATATCCATGAAATCATTCAGCACAAAGCATAGATGAAATATATCAGACTAAAGCATAATTAGCAAAATATTTAAAGGAGGAAAAGCATTCTTGGCTCGAAAGTTTGGATGGGGAGGGAAATCAACCTAATTAACCTGGATGGCTCATACCTGAGCAGGAAGGTGACATAATTCAGATCTGAAAACTTAGTCATTCTTAACTAATGTGACATTTAACCTTGTCAAATAAGAGTAATATTGGATGAGATCTTAAAGAGGTATCGATATTTAACCCTTCCAATGCTGAGGCTACTTTCGTCCAAAGGACAAGGATGCAAAGTTTTATGAAAACCATCTAAACCTTGTCATGTTGGTATTCAATTAATAGCTCTTGATGAGTACCCATATGCCAGGTTTCAGTCATCACGTTACCCTCATTATTTAATCACCCTTTTACAGAGGTCCAATGGGAGGAATGGGAAGGTCACCAGATTCCGGAGCGCACAACTTAATCATTCTTAATTTGTCACATATAAACTCGTCAAAGAAGAGTACTATTTGATGAGTTCTTAAAGAAGTATCACTATTTAATCATGAAAGAACAACTTGCAGTTGAATATATTTATTTAATCTAATTAACCAGGACAGGTAGGAAGTTAGGTAACAACTTCTTTTTTTATCATATTGCAATGATGTAACTATAATAGTGGGGTTCAATTCAAAGTTATGCAATTCAACATAAAGTGGGTCATCTTTATTTAAGGGTTGATAAACCCATCAAACAGTGGCACAAATATATATTTATTTGAATATCATTTTGATCCCACTCCCTGACAAAGGGTACCAGGGTTCAATTATCTATGCCTGTCCAAAGTTCTTCCCAAGCTATGGAGTATCTCAGTACTTGGCTAACCCTTTATTGTTCTAAAGTCTCTATAAAAGTATCATCTGGAACTAGGATACTTATTAAAAATATCTTAGAATTTAATCATTAATTTACAACATATTTGAAGAAAAGTTGTAGTTTGGGATACGATTAACACCTTTCATTCAAATTATTTTTAAGATATAGCATCACAACAAAGATATCAACTTTATTGTCTGACCTTTTTTGGGGACACACATATCAACAGTTCAATCATTGCATTTGTAGGATAAGACCACCAAACAGTGCTGCCACCTGGGTGACTCACTAGTAACAAAATTGTAATATTTTGTACCTGCAACTTCAGTGTAAGCAAGCAGTAGTACATCTTCATTGTTAGTACAGTGAGCTGTAGAACAGCAAAACTGCTGGCCTGAAATTCACAGCGGAAAGAGCGTTTCTTCCTGAATAATAATTCATTATATCTCACCTGTCTTTGTAGAAAAATCTCAAAATATTTCTTCTTGAATTAGATTCATCATATTTCACTTGTCTTCTATAAACGATCTGAAAATAATTCTTCCTGAATAATAATCTTAACCTATTTCCTAAGAACGATCTCAAAATAATTCTTCGTGAACAATAATTCATCGTCTATCTTCCGAGACTAATCTCAAAATAATTCTTCCTGAATACTTATTCACCATATTTCACCTATCAGCAATTATTACCTGCTTGCGAGAACCCATACCAAATGAAGTTGGAAATACCAAGGAATTCCTTAAATCAACCAAGGAAAATCACAAGATTCCCTGGGAAATATGAGCTACACGATGTTAAAAGGCATCTTTGGCTTATCCTGTCATGGCCAGGTTTTTGTTAGTTGGTTTACTTATCAAGCATGATCTAATGAAATATTTGATGGAGTTATTTTCTATGTTCAGATATGCAATTTCCCTTTTTTAATACTTTCCAACAGAAAGATATCATCCTTAAAGTTAGGCCTATTTGCTCATTACAGACATAAATGGGAAAAAAGCAGGCTGACTTGGCAGAAATAAGGCCACAGTAATGTTTGTGTATATATCCTCAAGGCAGATGAAGAGATTAGTTTTATTGCAGAATCTTATGTTAAACCATTTCTTTAATAGGGCTTAGTGACAACAACACATATAACTTTTAGCTCACTTGAATTGGACATGCAAAAATTGCAAATTGCAAAAACGGTTTAGCAAGTGCATTTACAAAAAGCTGAAGTCAAATTGCCATGTCTCAGGGTATGACTTAGCAAATAAAAAAATAAAGTATTGTGTATATTTCTGAGGTAGATGGCCAGATAAGCTTTATTGCAGAAACACATTTAAGCCTTACAATTAAAGTGCTATATGACTAGTGATAAGAGGTAAATGCACATATAACTGTCAGTCATCCTGAATTAAGTACATTATTTCAACAAAATGAGCAATGTAATAATAATAATAATAATTGATATTTGATATAGCGCCCTTTCCACCTATAATGTTCAAAAACTCTTTAGAGTCATTGGACAGTTGTCATGGTCCATATAGTCAATTAAACTCCTTTCGAAATAGCAATGTAGCTGCCCCTATAAATATGAAACCAAATCAGCATGGTTGCTACTCTGTTTATGAGTCTAACTTATGAAACTGAAATAAGGGCACTATAAATATGTAATGCTTGTTGTTTTTACACATGCCATCAAGGCATATGAAACCATCATATTCAGTGGGCAGAAGGAAGGAATTAACCCTTATGCTGCTGGTGGCTAATTTTGCCAATACAAAATGATGCAAAAAAGCTGAAAAATGACTGAAACCCAGGCATATGGGTACTCATCTGAGAGTACTCCGCGAGAGCTTTCCTATGAATACCAACATGACAGGATTTAGATGTTTTTCAAAAATCTTTGCATCCTTGTGCATTGGATGAATGGAGCCTCAGCATTGGAAGGGTTGATTGGTTGTGCACTTGCTGTCCCTCATCATTGTGCACCCTTACAGTGATTGCAACCTTAGATAAAAACAAGTGGATATGAAACCAGCAGGTCAACCTGAACAGGCTAGCCTCAACCAATAGACCAAAAGTCGTGCTCTGCGCATGCTCAGATGATGCTGGTGCACTGGTTTCTCTGTAATGTAAATGATACGAGATGGGTCCTTGTTCCCTTACTCTGATGTCATATCAGAAATCCCTATCGTGTCCTGAAGCCCTTCACTATAGCGCATATAGTAATTGGTCTCTCCCTACATATCAATTCTTTTCTTCATCTAAGTTGCAACAAACTAACCATATAACCTTAGGACTGCCAACTGGAACACTGACCAATGATAACAATTTGCAGCACCATTCTCAGGTTGTAACTCTGACTTTACAGATGGAAAGGGTTTAACACTTCCAATACTAAGGCTTATTACTTTTGTCCAAAGCACAAAGACGCAAAGTCTGAACCCTGCCTTGTTGGTATTCATTTAAAACCTCTCACCAAGTACTCTCAGATGAGCACCCATTTGCCAGGGTTTCAGTCATTTATCAGGTTTTGTATTGGCCAAATTAGCTACCAGCAGGATAAGGGTGAAACAGAAGGATAACACATTGTATGTGGAAGCCTCATCTTCTTCCATTACATGCCTCATGATAAAATTGTCATATTTATTTCATAACTGTTTTAAAATGTATACTGGTAGGCTAAATTGAAAAAACAGGTACAGAAATAATGAAACTATTACGTGGAGTATGTGTATAGAGTAAAAAGAGCATCTTGACTGCACCTCAACAAAAACCAGTCGATTCTAGATGATTACTGCGCTATTTATGGTCCTGACTTAGCAAAAATGAGGGCAAAGTTTGAATCACTTCAGTCGTGGGATGTGAAGGTATTTTATGAGCATTCTTCCACACGAGCGACGTAAACTCTCGCACAAAACACGGAATGGCAAAAAGTGCTCCGGCCGTTCTCGATTAGTCAAATATATCACTCCCACAAATCATGGAAGGTAAATACTGGAGGATAAATACTACCTCACTGAAAAGATAGCGGGCTACGTTTACTTTAATGTCTCAATTATTAGGGAGGTGAACCTCAAGCGCATATAAAACAATGCAATGTCTTCTCACCTGGGCATGTAGCCATATATTTTCTCTTTAACCCATTGACACTCTGAGTTTATCTAGAAGGTATAGTCTGCTACTTTCATACTTTTGAAAATAACTTGTGAATAAAGTAATATTTTCATAAAATATTTGAAGAAGAGTTGTAGTTTACCTTCCCTTCAACATTCCTCCGTCGAATGTTTTCAAGAAAATACTTTTGTAAGTGAAATATTTCCAAATTTGTCAAGCCTCTTTTGGCGGCTCTGAGTGTAAATGGGTTAACCTATTAGTGCTCCAGGCCTCAACACTAACTCAAAATAAATAATACTGGCCCCATAAGACCACTAGACCAGTAACAATTAGGATCTACTGGCCCTGCAAACTTTTTACTGGGCCTACAAATTATTCTCTAAGATATAACAAGTGAAAATATTGCATAAAATTCACAAATTTTATTTTTGTTTACTTTATTCTCATTCATTTCAAAAACATTTTGGATATTCTAGAGGGGAAACTTCTTAATAAGAATGTCCCCAAATGTTTACTGGCCCTGTAGGACCAGTTGAGGTATTTTTTTACTGGCCCGAAGCCATTTTTGGCAATTTCCCAGCTCTGTGCTTTTGCCTTTGTCTAAGGTGACCATTTGGCCTTTGTCTCTTGAACTCTATGTGACATTACTGTTATTCCAAGAGGTACATCAATCTATAGAAATAATAATGTTGTCTGCTTCTTCAATACTTTTAACAATAACTTGGAAATTAAGACTGATTTTACAAAATATTTGAAGGAGAAGTGTTGGTAGTCTTCTGCATAACATTATTCCTTCAAACATTTTATTCCAATATTGCTTTAGCCCGCAAAGTTTCATCAAAAGTGTCAGGCTGTTCTAAGTCTCTGTGAACATTACTGGGTTAGATTGACCATTTTGCCATTGTCTCGTGAACTCTATTTGACATTACTGTTATTCAAAGAGATACATCAATCTATAGAAATAATAGATGAAATATTTTTTGTATCAAACCAAAACATATTTTGATAGATCATAATGATTTGCTATTACTGTACCCTATATGGAGGCACAAGAGTGCCAGGTATGGCTACAACTAGATGCACACACACACACACACACACATATATGTATATATATATATATATATATATATATATATATATATATATATATATATATTCACATACATAGATACTATAAATCTGGCTTCTAGAAGCACCCCACATTTATATAACGACCAATCCAACACGTTTCTGACAGGTGATCGCTGCTTTGCATCGTTTACTCCACATAAATAAGACGCATTTGAAAACCGGCTACAGCAGAAAATTGGGGAAATAATCAAAACAATCGGCCTTGTTTTTCTCCACCGACCAGCACCATTACCAAGGCCAGGTTCACCGACCGTGTCAACCCGGCCGTCGTTACCGGCAACCGAAAATATCAGCTCCACAGCCACTATATTATCATCATCATGGACCTATAAGGTATTTTCATTGTCTACCCCCCAGTAGGTTTTCGCACGAGACGCTTGCGGAACTAATGTTGACAGGGTAATGAGGATGTGATACCATACATCAGCTGCAATCATTGGCATTTTTTTCACGCTTATCTCCAAAAAGAATCTGAACCCTTAGCAGAGACAAATTTTGAAGATAACCTGCACAGTGCACAATTCAATGATTATAATAATTGATCAATCATACATAATTGAATAATCATACATTTCATGTATAAAGGGGAACCATGAAAGCCTCCTTGAAAACCATACTTCACTTGTGCCCAGATTTAACCTGTTCAAGCTTATAGATCTACTGGAGTTATCTTCAATTTGAAACGTCACAACATTTTTTTTGAAATTATCTCAAAATATTTGAGGATTAAACAATTATAGGATTAACAGTTATTGGGTGATTAACAGATGTTAGTCGAGCCTGAGTAAAGCATGTCTCAGCTAGGCAAGTCTTAGTTAAACAAGTCTGAGTTAGGCCAGTCTGAATTAGGCAAGTCCCAGCTAGGGAAGTCAAATTTAGGCCAGTCTGAGTTAAGCCAGTCTGAGTTAGGTGAGTCTTAGTTAGGCCAGTCTGAGTTAAGCCAGTCTGAGAGTTAGGAGAGACTGAGTTAGGCGAGTCTGAGTTAGGCGAGTCTGAGTTAGGCTAGTCTTCACTAGGGAATTCTGAGTTAGGTGAGTCTGAGTTAGGTGAGTCTGAGTTAGGTGAGTCTGAGTTAGGCGAGTCTGAGTTAGGCGAGTCTGAGTTAGGTGAGTCTGAGTAAGGCTAGTCTTCACTAGGGAATTCTGAGTTAGGTGAGTCTGAGTTAAGCCAGTCTGAGAGTTAGGAGAGTCTAAGTTAGGCGAGTCTGAGTTAGGCGAGTCTGAGTTAGGTGAGTCTGAGTTAGGCTAGTCTTCACTAGGGAATTCTGAGTTAGGTGAGTCTGAGTTAGGTGAGTCTGAGTTAGGTGAGTCTGAGTTAGGTGAGTCTGAGTTAGGCGAGTCTGAGTTAGGCGAGTCTGAGTTAGGTGAGTCTGAGTAAGGCTAGTCTTCACTAGGGAATTCTGAGTTAGGTGAGTCTGAGTTAGGTGAGTCTGAGTTAGGCAAGTCTGAGCTAAGCCAGTCTGAGTTAGGCAAGTCTGAGTTAGGTGACTCCGAATTAGGAGAGTCTGAGTTAGGTGATACTGTGTTAGGCCTAGAAAAAAAAATGTTTGTTTCCTGTAACAGTCCGAAAAAAAATAGGGTAGGTAGGTCGGTAAAAAAATAATTTTGAATTATTTTTTTGGTCAAAAATGTGTGTTTTATGCACGTTTTACATTGATTTGGAGTTGGGAAGGCAGAAAAAACTTTAGGGTAGGGATTTTTTTGAATAGAAACTTGTTGGGGTAGGGTTACAGGAAACAAATAACTTTTTTAAGCCTTAGGCAAGTCTGAATTAGGCAGGTTTTTCCTGTATTTACATATGTGCATTAAACATTAACGGGATGAACCGATAGATGTAATATTTACATTAAGGCCTAACCTTGATCCTTATCAAAGTCTACTACTGGGTAAGCTGGTAAAAAAGGGCAGGAGTGTTTACTTTCATGCTGTGACTTCTGTAAAATAGGATGAATACAAGCGTATCTGAACACATATCTCTCATGTGAGATCACTACATCTAAGAGCATCAGCAAAAAAAATACCACTATGCATTCTGGACCAAAAGCGGAAGGGAAGTGAAAAACATGGCATGTTTATAACCGATTTGTCCCTAACCAACAAAAAATATAGCTTTACAGTGATATCTTTGAAACAAAACTTAACCCTTCCAATGCTGAAGCTACTTTTGTCCAATTAAAGCACAAGGACGCAAAGATTTTTGAAAACCATCTAAACCCTACCATGTTGGTATTCATTGGATAGCTCCTGCCGAGTACTCTCAGATGAGTACCCATGTGCCAGGGTTTTGTATTGGCCAAATTAGCCACACAAGCAGCATAAGGGTTAATCGGAATACAGCTAATGACCCTTTCATATCCCATTCATGTCTGTTACAGCCAAAACCACCTTGCTATTATAGTGATATCCTTCTCACAAAATCAATATCTAGAAAATATTTGAAGGAAAGTTGTTCAATCAAATTCTACCTACTTACTCTCCTTTAACCCTTCCAATGCTGAGGCTACTTTCGTTCAAAACCATCGAAACCCTGTCATATTGGTACTCATTAGAAAGCTCTCGCTGAGTACTATGAGATGAGTACCCATATGTAAGGGTTTCAGTGATTTTCTGGAATTTTTGCTTTCTTGTATTGGCAAAATTAGCCACTAGCAGCATAGGGGTTAAATAGGTTGCTAATTAATGCTTCATTCTGATGTTGTGTTCTAAAGTATGACAGGTCAAGATGACACTTGTCAAGTAGAAACTATGGCATGAATGGATTAAAAAAATAGCACATTATCCCTTATGCTGCTGGTGGCTAATTTGGCCAATACAAAATAATGCAAAAAAATTCTGAAAAATCACTGAAACCCTGGCAAATGGGTACTCATCTGAGAACACTCCGCGAGAGCTTTCCAATGAGTACCAACATGACAGGGTTTTGATGGTTTTCATAAATCTTTGTATTCTTGTGCATTGGACGAAAGTAGTGTTAGCATTGAAAGGGTTATATGATAAAAATGTCTTTTGATGTATGAGAAACAATCACTGATCACACTATTTTGAAATATTGCTTTCATTTTGGATTACAAAAGTTGTCAAACCACCTGTAGGCTTCAAGCATGCATAGGAACTCCATCCATACACAGAGCAGCTTTTTTTCATTATTACAGACCATAGTTGGGATGATAAAAATGAAAATAGCTTCTATTCATAACTTTCTATTGAAAATATTTGAAAGTTCAGTTATTCTATAGAGTTCAAGGCACATCTTCCAAACAAATATTTCACAAAAAGAGCTCTATTGAGAAGATATAAGGTGTTTTTAAAGATGCACGCCAATGTGAATAAGTTAAAGCAAAACAGGTAATTGATATCTCTGATCACGCGAGCAAAAAATTGAAAGGCAGATTTCTTATGATTGTGGGTTTGCACGTTTCAGTTATAAAGGCGAAAAGAGCTGTGATCAAAGAAAACAAGGTCACAGATGCATATCCAAAGATTAACCCTTATGCTTGTGGTGGCTGATTTTGGCCGTTACAATATGATGAAAAAACCCTGAAAAATGGCTGAAATCCTGGCAAATGGGTACTCATCTGAGAGTTCTCAGCGAGAGCTATCCAATGAATACCAACATGATAGGGTTTGGATGGTTTTCGAAAATCTTTGTGTCCTTGTTTTCTGGAGTAAAGTAGCCTTAGCATTGGAAGGGTTAACCCATTCATGCCTGTAGCATGCAGCAAAAAAAACACCTGACTATTTTCATGAAATCTCACTAACAAAATCAATGGTTGGAAAATATTCGAAGGAGAGTTGTTCATTAAAACCTTATCTTCAACTCTCCTTCAAATTGTTGGCGAATAATTGCTTCATTCCAAAGTTATTTTCAAAAGTATGACAGGTCCAGACAACACTTGTCAAATAGGTGGGTTTATAACATATTCATACCTGTAGCAGCAAATAAAACCTGACTATTTTGGTGATATCTCACTAACAAAATCAATGGTTGACTTTGACTGCAAGAATTCATCAAAATTGTCAGGCTGTTTTTGGCTCCTGTGAGCATTAACCCTTCCAATGCTGAGGCTACTTTTGTCCAAAGCACAATGATGCAAGGATTTTTGAAAATCATCTAAACCCTGTTATGTTGGTATTCATTGGGTAGGTCTTGCTGGGTACTTATATGAGTACCATGTGCCAGGGTTTCAGCCATTTTTTCCAGGTCTTTGCATCATTTTGTAATTAGCCTCCAGCAGCATAAGGGTTAATGGGTTAACTACTGGTTCTTGATGATAATAATACACACAATAAAGTAATTACTAAGACTATTGCCAGTGATAAAAAGTATAAAACTTCATTACAGTTCATATATATGTACGCAATTACACAATCACCGTCTAGCCTAAGAGACTACCAACTTAGTAATATGCTGGGGATCTGTGGAAGCTGACATCTGGACAAAATGATTATTTTGGAATGTCATGAAATAAAGCAAAATATTCGAAATATCAACACAGATAAAAAATCCCTATTCATACCAGAATCAGCCAAAGGGGCATGGCTGAATTTAGAAATTGCACTAAAACTTTCCGTCCAATATTTTGAAAGTTCATATTTTATTCTTTATATCTTTTCTTTAAGTATTCTATCTGGTCATATTAAGGAAAACTCTTAGCATGGATGGGTTAATGGAAAAAATGATTCACAATATTTAGACTAATCATGAAATTATAATGCCATATCCCTGATAACCAGTGTTATATGTACATAGACCTATCCTCTTCTTGTCCTCTAGATAACTAATAGCCCTAATGCATCAAGATCATTCCAGGTCAATTACTCATCTAATAACCTTTATCTACATCCATTATCAGGCTAATTGCCGCATACTAATGAGGCATATGATGGTTTTGAACCAATGCTTATCTTAAGTGTTTTGATAAGCATTGAGTATATAAATATATATATACATATATATATATATATATATATATATATATATATATACATATATATATATATATACATACATATATATATATATATATATATATATATATATATATATATATATATATATATATATATATATATATATATATATATATATATATATATATATATATCAATTTGTCTAAACAGACTTAAAAGATAGAGCTATACACATTTACCCTGGTCTGAAATATTGTATTTATTTTACGCAAATAAGTAAAACCTATTCAGATATATTGTATACGTCTTAAGAAGTTAAAAAGTGAAAAAAATCCATTATTTTGTATCTGGTTTTGTGAGTGAAATAAAACATCAAAACCTACTCAAGAAATGTGTACCTAGTATGACAAATGTAAATAACACCTAAAACATTCTAGATACTTTGTATCCGCCTCAAAAACAAACAAATATCCACAAGGAGGATTTCTAAAGGAAGTTGTGTCTCGTTACTCTAGTTTATGTTTAAAAGGTTATCTTAACTTCACCAAAACTAGTAATTATATATCAGATAAGAAACGTAAATACCTACTCAGAAGTCTTGTATCCTGTTTTGTAAGGTTATTGCAGTACTAACAACCCATGCTGTCAGAGCAAGGAATAGATTTTACGCTACATCCATACATAGAAAGGTCCATTTCTTGCAGTATTATGATCGTCTTGGAATATATAGAGTCTGATCTCTAAGTAGGATAAGTCAAAGCACTGAGCCTATGGGATGCAGGCACCAAAGTCTTGAAATGTTTGCACTCAGAGAGCTTATTACTTGATGTCGCTGGTATCACTGTTGATACTCACACCAACTTGATATACTTTTTTGTCCTATTCTTGAACTGGTAGGCAAAGGTATGGTCGCATATATAATTGGCTCATTCACACCTGCGAAACCCTAAAACTATTTCAGTAATATCTTTGCGGTAAAAGTTTTTTTTTTAATAGTATTTGAACAATAAATGTTGATTAGAATATAAGTCACAAATCTCCTTCAATTATTTTGTGAATCGATGCTTAATTCCAATGTTATTTTTTTTAAAGTATCATAAGGGCAGACGACACTCATCAAGGAGATCTGCAGGTATGAATATGTGAGCAAAACAATTGTTTTGTTATTATCTCCCTAATAAAAGCAATTTTTGAATAATATTTGAATGAGAAATGTCAATTAGAACAAAACTCACAACTCTCCTTCATATATTTTTAGAATCGATGCTTAATTCAAAAGATATTTTCAAAAGTATCACAGGTGCAGGCGACACTCGTCCAGGAGATGTGCAGGAAGAACATGTGAGCCAAACAACTATTTTAGTAAAATCTCTATAATCAGAGCATTTTTGAATAATATTTCAATGAGAAATGTCAATTAGAACAAAACTCACAACTCCCCTTCAAATAGTTTGTGAATTTATACTTAATTCAAAAGATATCTGCAAAAGTATCATAAGAGCAGACGACATTTGTCCAGGAAATGTGCAGGCGTGAATGGGAGGATGCCCTCATCAGGACACACCGATGGCTGTCCCTGAACGCTGTATAAAGGTGACTGTGAGCAGCTGGTACAGAATAATGGCCGCTGTTGGGGGATGGTCCCGGAAAGGAGGACATGTGCGCTTTACGACAAAAACCTTTGTTCGCTCGCTAATATACCTCATAAATTAAACACTGACAGTGAAATAAAGATGTACTCTAGTCACTTGGTTGAAATAATGGCATCCTTGAGGTGAAAGTACCCTCCCTTTAGGGTTTGTATCTGATCCAATTCAGACCTTAACCCTTCCAATGCTGAGGTTAATTTTGTCCAAAGCACAATGATGCAGATATTGTTGAAGAACATCTAAACACCTGTCATGTTGGAATTCATTGGAAAGCTCTCGCTGAGTACTCTCAGATGGGTACCCATTTACCAGGGTTTCAGTCATTTTTCACTTTTTTGCATAATTATGTATTGGCCAAATTAGCAGCCAGCAGCATAAGGGATAAAAATAGCAATATAGTACCCTTCAAAGGGTTTTTATGTTATGATTCAGACTAAATATAATGGAATCTTTGAGATGAAAGTACCCTGCCCTTAGGGTTTGTACCTGACCCAAATCATACCTTAAAATAATACCCTTCAAGTATTCCTGCATTATGATTCAGACTAAAAATAATGGCATATTTGAGATGAAAGTACTCTCCCCTTAGGGTTTGTATCTGACCCAAATTGGACCTTGAAATGGCAAAATAGTACCCTTCAGAGAGGTCTTTCCTATGTTATGATTCAGACTGAGAATAATACCATCCTTGAGATGTAAGTATCCTCCCCTAAGGGTTTGTACCTGGCCTTGTATAACAACACATTCTATCACTATATAAAATTCAAACTAAAAAAGCACCCTCAACTTGGGTTTCTGGATGGATATAATTCTAATAGCAGTGCCCTTCATAAAGGGTTCTTGAGTGATATAGTTCAAATAACACTACCCTTCATAAAGGGTTCTGGATGGATAGAGTTAAAAGTACCCTTCCTAAAGGGATATAATGTATATACCTAAAATGACAGAACCCTTCCTAAAGGGATATAATGTATATACCTAAAATGACAGAACCCTTCCTAAAGGGATATAATGTATATACCTAAAATGACAGAACCGTTCTTAAAGGGATATAATGTATATACCTAAAATGACAGAACCCTTCCTAAAGGGATATAATGTATATACCTGAAATGACAGAACCGTTCTTAAAGAGATATAATGTATATACCTAAAATGACAGAACCCTTCTTAAAGGGATATAATGTATATACCTGAAATGACAGAACCCTTCTTAAAGTGATATAATGTATATACCTAAAATGACAGAACCCTCCTTAAAGGGATATAATGTATATACCTGAAATGACAGAACCCTTCTTAAAGTGATATAATGTATATACCTAAAATGACAGAACCCTCCTTAAAGGGATATATTGTATATACCTAAAATGACAGAACCCTTCTTAAAGGGATATAATGTATATACCTAAAATGACAGATCCCCTTATAAAGGGATATAATGTATGTCATTCAAATAACAGTAAACTCCATAAATGATTCTTCATGATTAATCCATGAAAGTACCCTTCCTGAAGGGTTACTGATGTATATAATTCAAATAAATGTAGCCTCAACAAAGGGCTTGACTTGATGATTGTAAATGAAGACATAAAAAGCCACTAAACGCCAGCATCAATAAAAAATACCCTTCCTACAGGGTTCTTTATGTATATAATTCAAATAAAAGTACCCTCAACAAAGGGCTTGACCTGATGATTATATAATGCAAATGAAGACATAAAAAGCCACTTACTGCCAGCATCAATAAAAGTACCCTTCCTACAGGGTTCTTGATGTAAAAATAATTCAAATAAAAGTACCCTCAGCAAAGGGCTTGACCTGATGATTATATAATGCAAATGAAGACATAAAAAGCCACTTACTGCCAGCATCAATAAAAGTACCCTTTCTGAAGGGTTCTTGATGTAAATAATTCAAATAAAAGTACCCTCAACAAAGGGCTTGACATGTTGATTATATAAGGCAAACGAAGACACAAAACAGCAACTTACCGCAGGCAGGTACAGGGTCGGAATATTCTCATCGGTGAACTCTCCCTCAACGAAATGGATACGTATCAAACGCACCATATTATCCTCCTCATCCCCTTTCCCCTTCCCAGGCATGAGATCGGTATTTATTTACAGCAAAACCACTAGGGCTCCCGCGATACACTCGTATAGTCGCTGCACCGCGGATTGCCGCGATGCGAATAGTATTCGAATATACGCATTTGTATATTCGAATGCAGACGAATATACACAAAAATGAAAAGCCTTACCTGTTTGCGGCCATAGAAGTTGAGGAAATCACTTCAAATCAGCAGCGCTGAGTGCGCTGAGTTTTGAAGTGCCTCCATTTTACGTTCTGGGCGCACGATTACTTATGCCGGTGGGCGCACGATTACTTATACCGGTTGATACCGGTTGAATTTGGGGACCGTTCCTGTCCTTATAAGGTAAAATGGCGCTCTGGTTTTCAGATCGTTCGCTACCATTCTACGAATATTAGCATTCGTATTCGTGACCCTATAGTCGTGAATACATTCGTATTCACCACCTACTGTATTCGTGAGAGCCCTAAAAACCACCCGCTGGTTTCGACGGATAACGAAAATACAACCCTCGCCAATAATGGCCACCGTGTGTTGCGTATAAGCAGCCCTCTTGCTTCGCTGAGCGGCAAATTGTATTCCCTTAAAGGTCCAATGCCGAAACCAATGAAATATTGATGTTGATTTCGATGGGTAGGATGTTCCAGCCAACTATGGTGATGATTTCACCAAAATTAACCACTTTATTCCCTCTAAGGTTCAATGCCAATGCAATACTGATGCTGATTTCGAAGGGTTGGACGTTTAAGCCAATTTTGGTGATGATTTCATGGAAATTTATGCACTGAGCACTATTTCTGTATTCCCTCAAAGGTTCAATGCCATATTGATGCCGATTCTGTCAAGTAGGACGTTTCAGTGCAATATATAGTGATGATTTCATCGAAATTTACGCACTCAGCACCATTTTCCTATAACCTCAAAGGTTCAATGCACCACTGATGCTGATTTTGATGGGTAGGATGTTTTAGTGCACTACATAGCAATGATTTCATCGAAGTTTACGCACTGAGCACCGTTTTTGTTGTTGACATCAGCCTGATAGATCAGTGTCAACATGATCATCAGAATCATTTTGCCGTTTTCTAAACGAGTTTCATAAAAAGTATAAATGATGCAATATCCATGTGCATAGTTTGATGAACTCATAGTTCACAATCATCATTACCTTCGACTTTGTTGCAATTATCATCCATTTCTGCGAAATACACTTTTTAGGAGATTAATCCAAATTAATCCAGATTAATTCAAATTCTGTTATGAAAATGCCGATGTACTGTATCCATCCAACAGTGAAATAAACCTAGGCAGATGTTATGAATGATCGCTACCGCAACTCCAACACTATCGCTACGGTAACTGCAACACACAATCGCTACGGCAACTCCAACACTATCGCTACGGTAACTGCAACATGCCTGGCTTCGTCCAGAATGTGATCATGGCCTCGATAATAATAATAATAGTATCCTCGATAAAAGGTACCAGTGCACGACAGCTGTCTAGCGCCCTGGAAATCGTCCAGTGGGAGTTGTCCTCAGAGTCATATCCTTAACCCATTTACTACCTTGAAAAATGTTGTCTGCTCTGATACTACTTATGAGAATAACTTCAGAATTAAGCGTAAGTTTGAAAAAGATTTGATGGAGAGTTGTTGGTTTAGATCTGATTAACATTTCTTCTTCAAATATTTCACGAAATACGCTTTTGAAGGTAAGATAGTATCCTCGATAAAAAATGTACCAATGCACGATCGACCGCTGTCTAGCTGTCCTCCAGTGGGAGTTGTCCTCAGAGTGATATCCTTAACCTATTTACGCTGAAAGTTCCCTTTGAAAAATGTTGTCTGCAATGACACTACTTATGAAGATAACTTAAGAATTAAGTGTAAATTTGAAAAAGATTTGATGGAGAGTTGTTGGTTTAGTTCTGATATACATTTCTCCTTCAAATATTTTACGACATACACTTCCGAAAGTAAGATATCACCAAAATAGTCAGGATATATTCAGCTGCTAAGAAAATAATTTGATGGAGAGTTGTTGGTTTAGTTCTGATTTACATTTATCTTTCAAATATTTAACAACATACGCTTTCGTAAGTAAGATATCACCAAAATAGTCAGGATATTTTCAGCTGCCACTGGTATAAATGGGTTAAAACTTGAACCAGATCTTGCACATTTCTCTCTCCACACGTACGAATTGTCGGTGATTTTATCCCCTCTCCACACTCACCCAATCCCTCTTTTCATCAAGTGTAGACGTGCTCCATTGAAAGCTGCCCAACAGAGCCTTCCTCCCACTTCAGGGCTCAAAATTAACTGGAGTCAGAATCTCAGTGTTCTCTTGTATTCTGCAGGGAGCCAAAGGATCTACAGCACATTTAAGTAGCTTTTGAAGATGCAATCGGGCTCCTTGAAAAAAATCTTTATTTCAAGCCCTTCACTTCCATCTATTGGCTGACAGGAGGGAAAGCTTGAGACTGATCAAAAAGGAGATCCAATTTCAATTTGGGCTCCCTGGAAAAATCTTAATTTCGAGCCCACAGATTGAAAGGAGGAAAAGCTTTGTAGGTATCGAAAAGGTGATCCAATTTCAGTTCCGATCTCTTTCATGAAAAAGACTGCTCAGCATTTGTGTTCACCAATTTTTTATGTTTTTGATATCGACGTGGAGTTGAATTTCAGCATTCCTGATCGTAATGTAGCATGCAATAGGCATACACACACAATCATATCTTTTCCCTTTTCAAGCACTCATCTATTAAAGCACGCACACAGTTTCGAACATGCCAGCTACCCCAATTCATATTTCCCCGTAGCGCTTGAATAACATCTGAGCATTGACCCTATACTTCTAGGGGTTAACCCATTCCTTCCTGGAGATTCACTTGACCCCATGCCTCAACTATGTAGTGAGATGGGGAAGATCAATTTTCAGTTCCCCCCCCCCCCCTTAGGCCCCTCCAATTTATTTACTTGTCGTACGTGCTCAGGAGGTAGGAAATGAGCCATTTTGGAATAAAAAAAAAAGTTGAAAAATGCAACTTTTTTTATTTATTTTATTTTTTTTAGAGTCTGTTGACTAGGACTGGTAGCGAGATGTTTCTACCAGCCTATTCTCAACTAAATAAAATCAATCAATCAATTAATCCCTGTAACCTGAAGGGTGGGAGGTATACCTCCTCAAGTCTGAGGCTCTACTACAGCAATGATAGCTTCCTGTAGATGATTGAATCACACTTACAAAGAATATTCTTAAAACTGCCACTTTTTTTTTTTTTTTTTGGAGTCTGACAGAAAATTTCAAAACCACTTTCGTCCGTAAGACACCAAAGGTGACTTTTATTTTCTTTTTTTTTGGAGTCTGACAGGATTTTTTTTTCAAAAAAAGCTCGTAAGACAAGTAATTAAATTGGAATGGCCTTACTCTATTTAGAAAGATCTAGAATTTTGAAATTTTTGTCACTTTTTTGCCATATTGCGACTTAGTTGTGACTAGCCAATTCTAAATGGTGGAGGAAAACCGATGAAAACTACTGCCTAACCCCAAGTCACTGGCAACTTTCTCACATGCCCCGGCTGGGATTTAAACCGGACAGTGGTGAGAGACAGCTAGCAGTCAGTGGCAATGCCTTATACCACTCAGCCATCAGGGCAGGCCCTACAGATGTAGAATAGCAATCTTAAATGTCTTTGTACTCATTGCCTTCTAGTCAGCCTAGCTATCTGTATAAATAGTTTGTAAATTGCTTTGACCCTTAACTAAAGACATCGCCATTTCGCTGGTAACAGTACAGGGCTCTACCCTACCCAAGGCCGGAATAAATTACCAAAAATGACTTCGGGCCAGTAAAAAAAAACTCAACTGGTCCTACAGAGCTAGTAAACATTTGGGGACATTCTTATTGTGCTAGTTTCCCCTCAAGAATGTCCCAAATGTTTTTGAAATAAATGAAGATAAGATAAATAAAAATAAATGTTATCTGTGAATTTTATGCATTGTTTTTTCAATGGACCAGTAAAAAATTTGCAGGACCAGTAGATCCTCGGTGTTACTGGTCCTACGGGGACAGGAACATTTTGAGTTAGTGTTGAGGCCTGCAGTAGATATCAAAATTGCAGCTGGGGACTTGATGACTCGTTGATACCTTATAAGGACAATAATAACCCTGACCTTTACAAGAAACTGGGTCATCCAGATGTCCAAACACAGGTCCTATTTAACCGGAAACTTCACTGTCATCTATTTGTCATTGATTAACCACTCCGTAACTGGAGTGCCACTTAAAAAACATCATCTACATCTATGATATTTTTGAAGATAATTCAAATTAATCATTGATATATATCTATTGCAGAAAATATATTCCTCAATTAATATATCAGCAAGATAATTTAGACATTCTTTTGGCTGCATGAATGACTGATGAGTTAGTCATATATACTACAGTATGAGGAACTAGTAACATGGATGATATAAGGTCTGACACAAGAGTCTTCTGGCGACTGGTGGTCTTAAGAAGAGCAGAGACTAGCCTCAGTCAATTGGTTGCAAGGCCGGGGGTTTCTATCTGTCCCACTTTTGCAAAGAGGTTTCAAAATACACCAAATTTGCAAATTTGCAAATTTTTGGTAACATTAGCATATTTGCCAAAATAGTCAAATTTGGTTAATTTCCTAAAGCCATTTAGGTTTAAATATTTCCCATATCTATCATTTAGACACAATCCATTACATGTGTGAACTCCATCATTTTGTATTGTATATTGATTGATAGAGACTTTGCCACCTATGAATAATCTTTGACCTGCTATATTCTTGAAAATAACTATGGAAATAACCATCAATTCACAAACTATCTTAACCCATTCACACTCAGAGTTCCTCTAGAAAATATTGTCTGCTACTCTCAAACTTTTGAATGTAACTTGGGAATAAAGTGAAAGTTCACAAAATATTTGAAGGAGAGTTGTTGTTTGGCTTATGAGCAACATTTTCCTTCAAATATTTTCCAAAAAATACTTTTGTTAAAAAGATATTTCTGAAATGGTCAGGCCTGTTTTGGCTACTGTGAGCATTAATGGGTTAAGATGCGTTGTTGGTGAGGTTTGGGTCAGCATCCCTCCTTAAGATAATTTTAGAAAATTTCTCTGATCAAAATAACAACATCAAAATTGTCAAGAAATTTTATGGAGCTACAGGAATGAGTCGGTTAACCCTTCCAATGCTGAGGCTACTTTCTTCCAAAGCACAAAGTTTCAAAGATTTCTGATAAACCATCTAAACCCTGCCTTGTTGGTATTCATTGGAAAGCTCTCACTGAGTACTCTCAGATGAGTACCCATGTGCCAGGGTTTCAGTCATTTACTAGGTTTTTTGCATCATTTTGTATCAGCCACCAGCAGCATAAGGGTTAACCCTTCTGATGCTGAGTTAATTTTTGTCCAATTCACAACAATGCAAAAAATTATGAAAATCATCCTAACCAAGTCATGTGGGTATTCAGATGAAAGCTCTTGTTGAGTGCTTTCATATGAGTACCCATTTGCAAGGGTTTCAGTCATTTTTATTTTTTTGCAACATTTTGTATCGGCCAAATTAGTCACCAGCAGCATAAGGGTTAAGGTCACAGCAAGTTACATTGAGCCACTGCCAGTACAGTCTAAATGTCACGGTCTCGGATATAAAACTGTATCAAATGCACCCTTTCAATCCGCAACTCTGCCAAAATACTTCTGTTCCATATTAGTTCTCGGTCGGCACAAACCCACAGGATGTCAATATTGAACAGGCACGTAATCATCATATATTATATCCAGTCAGCCGTCAATTATCGTCCAATCATCTCAAAGCGCCCTAAATATGCTGCACCGATCTCCGCTGAATAGCGTGGAGGAAGTTAATAGATTTCGCATTCATGTCAATCGTTCATTTCCAAAGGCCTAATTGGTATTAGTGTTTTCCATCAATTAGAGCTGAAAGAACCTCTTTCTCAGTATTGACTACAGGTTAACCCCATTCATCCCAAAAGACTAGGCATCCATTTATATATATTACAACTGAAATAACCTCTTTCTCAGTATTGTTAAACCCATTCATCCAAAAAAAGCTGAACTATTTTAATGATTTCTTTGTAACAATACTTTTTTCTTTTTTCTTTTTTTTTAGAGCTAAAAGAACCTCTTTCTCAGTATTGGTTACGAGTTAACCCCATCCATCCCAAAATGCCAGGCTATTTCTATCACATTCATGTACATAGTTCGCCTTGAAAAGAAGTTTCTAGGTACCATAACAGTGAAGCCGTTTCTATATCTAAATGGGAAATTTGTCACTATGTCTGCCATTTTTAGGCTTATTCGTAACTAGCCAGTTGTAAGTAGAGAAGGAAACTGGAGTACTTGGAAAAAACCACTGCCTAACTCATAGTCACTGGCTACTTTCTCACCAGGCAGGATTTTAACCCTTTCATGCATGAAGCAGTCAAAACTGCCTGACATTTTAGGGGATATCTCTCTAAAAAAAAAGCAATTTTCAGAAAGTATTTGGCGGAGAAATATTCATCCAAAACAAATTAAGAACTCTCTTTGAAATTTTACTTCAATTAGTGATAATTTTAAAGTTATTTTCAAGAGTATCATAGGTCCAAATGACACTTGTCATGGAAATCTCTGGGCGTGAAAAGGTTAATTCCCCTTCCAATGTTTTCCTCAAGTTGCTTTCAGGTATCACCAAAATAGTCAATGCTTTTTTTGGTTGCTTCAGGAATGAAAATTGAACTTAAGAGAATACTCTAGGACGATAGATAACAACATGCAGACAGGGTGCTCTTTAAAAAACTTCCTCCAACCATTTTAATTGTACTATTTACACCCCACATGAAAGAGAACAACTGACATATGGCAGAAATATTTCATTCAGTTGTTCATGTCTGTCTGGCAGCTGCCATTTAAAATACAGTAAGGAATTTAAGGTTTTTGGGTCGTCACAACCAGTCTTGCATGATTTTGACTGCAGTCTTCCATATCGTATTTTTTCAACAAACCACTTCCTTATTCGTTATTGCTACCTACACATATTTCAAATTTGTGTCATTTTTGAGTGAGATAAGTCTAAAGCAGACTGTTACCTTTAAGCGACAAAGACATCTTTAGAAAAATATCCGAAGTCAAAAATATTTATCCAAACTTAACCCACTATTTCATTTTGTAAAATTATAGGTTATTCAAAAGTAATTTCAAAAATTAAAATACTAAAATACATCACAACAAACTATCAATTTAAGCTCCAGACATGATTGTGTTAAGTTGAGCATATATCTATAACAAAAAAGTTAGAGTTGCTAAGAGGCATGCTTTGTTTGAAGTAGAAAGATAATTGACTCTGGTCTGATATTTTTTGACAAACTTTTTCATTCATAAAATACTCCCAAGACCACCAAAGTAGTAGCACTAGGCAGTGAATGAGTTAATTATACAATTTCCCCTCGTGACTGTTATTGAAACTTCATCAAAAAATCATTGCTAAATTCCTTTCGAGAACAGGTCATGAAAGGCATATCTGTCAAAACATGTTAAGAAACGTGCAAAGAGATATGCTTTCAATTTCAATGCGTTGATTTCAATGACATACCACATGCTGGCATTTTCCTTTGACATCATGAAGTGCGTATATACCTTTTCATCTGATACAAATATTTCAGTAACAATTGATTTTTATGAAAGATATTTAAATAAAAGTTGTCTTTCATCTTCTGAGGGACGTTTCTCCATAAAAGAATTTTGGAGTAAGATATATATATTTTTTATAAAATATCATCAAAGCTGCACATGTCAGACCACATGGTTTCTCTGATTGTAAAAAGGATTACCCATTTGGTGATATCTCTCTAAAATAAGAAATATTCAGAAAATATTTGAAGGAGAATTGTTCATCAGAACACTACCTATAACTCTCTTTCAAATATTTTGTAAATTTATGCTTCATTCAAAAGTTATTTTCAAAAGTTTGACAGGTCCAGACGACACTGGTCAACTAGATCTCCAGGCATGAATGGGTTAAGCAACCTGAGAAATGTGGTGAGGATTACTGTAGTTAACTATTTTGGTGATATCTCTCTAACACAAGACATATTCAGAAAATATTTGAAGGAGAATTGTTCGTCAGACCTTAATCTACAACTCTCCTTCAGATTTTTTGTAAAATAATGCTTCATTCCAACTTTATTTTCAAAAGTTTGACAGGTCCAAACGACACTGGTCAAGTAGATCTCCAGGCATCAATTGGTTAACCTTTTCATGCCCGGAGTTCTTCATCAGTACTTAATCTACCACTCTCTTTCAAATATTTTAAAAATGTATGCTTCATTCCAAAATTATTTTCAAAAGTTTGACAGGTCCAGACGACACTTGTCAAGTAGACCTGAGGAATGTGTTGAGGATTATTGTGGTCGACCAATATAAAGGACCTGTCAGAATAGTATCATGGAGCCATTCATAATACTTCATAAACAACAATACCCCTGATTTCTTCACAGTTATTGAGTTGACAGGTGTAGAAAGAGTACTGCCATAAAAACCTGTGTTCATGCTTATTTTTCAATATAATGGATTTAACCTATTAATGCTCATAGCAGCTGACTGCGGCCTGATAATTTGTCAATATTTTCAGGAGAAATCAAAGATGGGAAAAAATTTGAAGGAGAAATGTTCATCAGAACACTACTAACAACTCTTCTTCAAATAGTTTGTAAAATAATTTTCTATTCCAAAGTTATTGTCAAAAGTATCGAATATGCAGACAATATTTCTAGAGGATCTCTTAAAAATGGTTTTTGAAAACCATCTAAACCCTGTCATGTTGATATTCATTGAATAGCTCTCACTGAGTATTCTCAGACGAGTAACCATATGCCAGGGTTTCTGATATTTTTAGGTTTCTTGTATCATTTTGTATAGGTAAAATTAGCAACCAGCAGCATAAGGATTAAGACACAGTCCAAGACATATAACAAAACTGAGTTGTGAATAACCATAATACTGCTGGTGGCTGATTTGGCTAGATACAAAACGATGCAAAAACATGAAAAATGACTGAAACCCTGGCATATGGTACTCATCTGAGAGTACTCAGCAAGAGCTTTCCAATGAAAACGATGCAAAAACATGAAAAATGACTGAAACCCTGGCAAATGGGTACTCATCTGAGTGGTTTAGATGGTTTTCAAAAAACTTTGCGCCCTTGTGCTTTAGAGGAAAGTAGCCTCAGCATTGTAAGGGTTAAGGTACAGTCAAGGACATATATCAAAACTGAGTTGTGAATAAGAGACAGATCAAAGTGATGTTTTTGAGGTTGAACCCTCAGGACTGAACTTTTCACCCTCTGGCATAAAGAAGTAGAGGTACCGTATGTAGCTGGTACAGGGTGCTAAAAACCCTCTTGGCAAAAAGAAGGGTGCTGACTACCCCTTGGATGGAAACTGAGTGTATTAGTTATGCCTGCTTCCCATTAGGTGTGTGTGTTGTTGTATAAGTTAGTATGGACACTAGTCTAAGGCAGTGTCTTAAGCCAGCATTTAGAAACTGGGTGCCTAAAATTGGCAGTTGTAAAATTTTTGGGTGTTCAGATTTTTAAGGGGGATCACAATATACTCATATTTCAACCATAAACATGTATAAATTCATCCAAATAAGGCATGATATCATCAAATAATGTCATGGGAATTATAAGGAGATGAAAAAATTCAATTATAAGCTTGAGATTCAGATTTTTAGAAATTCCACACTAAAATATTTGGGTGCCCTGAGGGGTTCTTTTTAAGGGTTTGGGTGTCCAAAAAGGCACCCAGACGGCCTGCGGGCTAAGACCATGGTTTAAGGACTGGAAGCAAAAGTTTTATCAGACCCCATGCAAAGTCCTGATCTTAGTTGAGCCTAATCATAAAAATATAGGGATGTTTTTGGTATTTTATAAGCTATGAAATATACATGAAATATACTGTAGAATGGCTAATATTTCCGTGTGTTTTTTTCCCTGTTTTTTCCCGAATGCTATCAAACGGGAATAATTAACACAGGGAAAATCTATACAGTTCATGTCCAGACTTAATAAACATGGAAAATTCTGACCTTAGTGAAATAGACTAACCCAGCGTTTACTCAGAGTGGTAGCAGTCCTCCCTCATTGCAATCTACCAAGTTGGTAGATTGTGGCGGGGAACAATCGCTAATTGCACTGGATGACCACTGATCATGCTGTGACTTCTGCTAAACTATGTGCCACTTCACAGATTACATCGCCGTTGATCTATTTCTGGACTGGTCTCTAGACTGATTATAGTCCCATCGCCATGTGTGTTGCTGCAATTGAAGCCCTGCACGTGCAAGTACCCATTAATATTTACTCTCTGGTATACTAAAATTAAAGGTCTACATAAAACGGGAAAATTAAAAACGGAAAAGAACATATGTCCTCTTTTTCGGAAATATTAGAAACAGAAACACCCAAATGAGAAATTAGGGAAAATTGTCACACAGAAAAATTAGCCATTCTACAGTATTACAAAACTTGTCAGGCATTTTTGGAGCACTACGGAATGTAATGGTTAACCCATTCATGCATGGAGATCTTATAAGGTGTGGATCTAGACCAATGATATGTAAAAGGAATAATTGGAATTGATCATAAACCCAAGAACAATCTGATATAGAGTTGGGTATTGGGTACTGGCATATTTTTCTTTCAAATATTTAAGAACCTTACGATTTATAAGAAAATTGCTCCCGTCACAAATATAAAAGATATGATCAAAATATTTGAAGGAGAAATGTTCATCAGAGTTCAACCCACAAATCTCCTTCAAATATTTACGGAATATATTCTGAATTCAAAAGTTATTTTCACTAAGTATTGTAGATGCAGAAGATCATTTTTTCTAGAACTCCAGACATGAAAGGTTTAAGGAATTTGCTATGAGGTTTCCATGTGCACCCAAGCCTACACGAATCCTATTTCACAGTGAGCAGCTTTTCACAATTATTTCAAGTTTTTTTCAATGTACTTCGCGGTAGGTATTTTGGTAAGAATTACTTTGCTGATTTGGCTTTTCTTTCGGCTTTGGGGACCTCTGACGGTGGGTTTAACCCAAACACTGTTAGTCTTTCGCTCAATTAAGCAACAGGATTTCAGCAAGCCGCAAACAATAATACTGCAGACACAAAGTCTCTTGTAAGAGCCACTTTCTTCATTTCTCTTTATTTATTTGATCATATATTCATTTTATGAACACTGAAATATACTTGAAGATATCAAGGGCTAGAAGCAGGAAATACTTGAATATCAGATGAATATGACCTTGAATGGGAAATGTAGACAAACCCAACAGAATGACCTCGTAAAAAGCAGTAAGCAAAGAATTCAGCAAAGGGAATTCATCTAAGAAGTTGGATATAGTAATTTGTTTCTAATTGAATGCATCATATTCTTCAGGCATAGGTGTATGCAGTAAAATGAATTAACCTTTAAATGTCTGATATAGATAAATGTGTCAGGCAAATCCATCATAGAATACAGGTATAGTTGAATGCAGTAAAGTGAATTCACTCTAAAAGTCAGATGAATACAGTATGTGAATTCAATCTAGAAGTCAGATATAGACGAATGCAGTTAAGTGAATTTAAACTTGAAGTCAGATATAGAGGAATGCAGTAAAGTGAATTCAATCTAGAAGTCAGATATAGATGAATGCAGTTAAGTGAATACACTAGAAGTCAGATATAGACAAATGCAATGCACTTTACAGGTCAGATATAGATAAAAGCCACTCTAGAAGTCAAAAATATATGAATGCAGTAAAGTGAATTCACTCTAGAAGTCAAAATTAGATGAATGCAGTAGAGTGAATTCACTCTAGAAGTCAAAAATAGATGAATGCAGTAAAGGAAATTCACTCTAGAAGTCAGATATATAATGAATGCAGTAGAGTGAATTCACTCTAGAAGTCAAAAATATATGAATGCAGTAAAGTGAATTCACTCTAGAAGTCAAAAATATATGAATGCAGTAAAGTGAATTCACTCTAGAAGTCAAAAATAGATGAATGCAGTAAAGGAAATTCACTCTAGAAGTCAGATATAGATGAATGCACTTAAGTGAATTTACACTTGAAGTCAGATATAGACGAATGCAGTAGGCCAATGCACTTTACAGGTCAGATTTAGATTAAAGCCACTCTAAAGTCAAAAATATATGAATGCAGTAAAGTGAATTCACTCTAGAAGTCAAAAATATATGAATGCAGTAAAGGAAATTCACTCTAGAAGTCAGAAATATATGAATGCAGTAAAGTGAATTCACTCTAGAAGTCAAAAATAGATGAATGCAGTAAAGGAAATTCACTCTAGAAGTCAGATATAGATGAATGCAGTAAAGGAAATTCACTCTAGAAGTCAGATATAGATGAATGCAGTAAAGGAAATTCACTCTAGAAGTCAGATATAGATGAATGCAGTAGAGTGAATTCACTCTAGAAGTAAGATATAGATGAATGCACCCTAGCAGTCAAATTGGGACAAAATCAGCTAAAAGAATGCACCCTAGAAAAAGTGGATCAATGGAGTTCAAAGAGTGCATCTAAAAATTGTTAAAAGATGAATGCAGTAATGTTAATGCACTTCAAAGAGCATATAGAGATGAATACATTAAATTGAATGCATTATAGAAGTCAGATATAGAGAAGAATGCAGTAAATTGAATGCACTATAGAAGTTGAATATGAATCAATGCAGTAAAATAAATTCACCAAAGATGTTGTATGAATTAAATGCAGTTACATGAATGCTCCCCTTGATGTAAGATATAGAGATGGGCAGTATATTGAATGCACTACAGATACTGAATGAATATATATATACATGTACATGAATGCTCCCATTGAATCCAAATTGAATGGATCAAATCAAAATGACTCAAGCAAAGAGAGTTGTAAGGAGAAGGGGGGGGGGGGGGGTTGATGATAGTTTTTCGTCATGCAAATTTAGATGATAAACTAAAGGTGATTTCAGGAAAACCTAAGGTAATCCAGTATGTGACCGCAAAAAAATCCTCTCAAAGATAGCATTTCTAGTGTATGTAATAGAGACTTACGCTCAATTCAGATATACAACCAACACAATAGGAACGACATATTGTCATCATGTTTTTTATCATGTAAAAGATAGTAAACTAAAGGTTATTCCAGGTAAACCTAAGGTAATCCAGTATGTGACCGCAAAAACTTCCTCTCGAAGATAGCATTTCTGGTGGATGTAATAGAGACTTGCGCTCAATTCAGCTATACAACCAACACAACAGGAACGACATATTGTCATCCTGGTGGTAGTTTTTTATCATGTAAATTTAGATAGTAAACGGAAGGTTATCTAAGGTAAACCTAAGGTAATCCCCTATGTTCCCACAAAAAATTCCTCTCAAAGATAGCATTTCTGGTGGATGTAATAGAGACTTTATAATGCTCAATTCACCTATACAACCAGCATAATATAAACGACATATTGTCATCATGTTGATAGTTTTTACCATGTAAATTTAGAGAGTAAACTAAAGGTTATATAAGGTGAAGCTAAGGTAATCCAGTATATGACCGCAAAAAATTCCTCTCGAAGATAGCATTTCTGGTAGATGTAATAGAGACTTACGCTCAATTCACCTATACAACCAACACAATAGGAACGACATATTGTCATCATTTATCCAAATACCACTGTAATACCCTGTATAATAGGATAGAACAGTCACATCTTTATTTGGCAAAGGATCCATTGAGGGTAAATCCGACTTGAACCATAAACAAACACAGGAGGTAAAGATGAGACAGACTCAATGTGCCAAAGCTAACATGGGGACAAATCCTACAGCTTAGAGGCTTGAGTTGATACAAGGGGAAAAAGGGGGGAACAAGAACGAATTCCTGTACTGTGCTGAACCTGAAAGTTAGAGCGGGTCAGAGAGTGGGGAGTCCTGGCTTCCATTTAACCCTTTCCTCCCCCCCCCCCCCCCCCATTTCCCATAAAACTTTCAAAAAGATGAGACACACACAATGTGGCAAAGCTAACATGGGGACAAATCCCTACAGCTTAGTGGCTTGAGTTGATACAAGAGGAAAGGGGGTAACAAGGATGAATTCCTGGGCTGTTCTCAGCCCTGAAAATAGAGCGGGTCAAAGAGTGAGGAGATCTAACTTCCATTTAACCCTTTCTCTCTCCTCCCCTCCCCCCCCCCCCCCCCCCCCCCTTCCCCATAAACCCTTCAAAAAGATGAGACACACACAATGTGCCAAAGCTAACACAGGGGAAAATCCCATGGCTTAGCAGCTTGAGTTGATACAAGGGAAAATGGTGGGTAACAAAGAGGGTGTCCTGGGTATTCAGAATAGGGTGTGGGGGATTTAGGGGGAAGGGAGCAAAATTTCCTTCAATCCCCTACCACTTTATTTAATGGAACAGCCCTTAGCAATAATTTGGCCCAAAAGAGAAAAATATCACCAAAATAGTCTGGTTAGCTTTTGGCCTCTAGATGCATTAGATGCGAGAGGAATTTTGTTCAAAATCATTCTTTTCCGATTCAATAATGGCAGCAATGAAATGAAACTCAAAATTTAATAAATAACTGATTTTGATAATAAGTAATATGAATTATTAGCAAAAATCTTTTTTTGAGGCTGATTTTTTCCTACTTAACAATCACCTCTCTTTCCTGAACATCAGAATATTTATTGTAGCCAGCCAGGAAGATGGACGACCTAATCGCAGCCGATCCATCACTATATTTCGCTCGGAACAAATCCGTCCATTATTTCTCGCTACCTCACGCGTCTTTCACTACGACAGCGCCCCCTTTCTTCTCGCTGACCTTTGACCCGAATCACGACTTGCCATTGACTCATTAACTCATCCCGCTGTTTGTTAACGTGTCGGCGATTATGCTGATGTCAGCAGTTTTTAGATATAGGTGACGGGATGTTTTCACTTTGATGAGAAGTTTGTAACTCGACTCCACGCGTAGACAATGGTGTTTTTGAGTTCTATCTTTCGTCGTCTTTGTGTTTATGTATTGTGCGTTACATTGGTTTACGCTTGGTCGGATAGTCGCATGACTTTTGCGTTGCGGTCGGTTGATTGGGGCGGAGAAGCCATCTCCGTTATTTTGATTAAGTGGATCATAATTAAGCGTTGCTTTCTCCGGAGACTTCATGACCAGATATGAAATTTGATCTTCTCCTTATCATAAACTCATTCATGTCTGCAGCAGCCCAAACCGTCTGATGATTTTGGAGGTATCTCTTTAACAACAGCACGGTTTAAAAAATATTTGAAGGAGAATTGTTCATCTGAAGTCTTTCTACAGCCCCCTTCAAATATTTTGCAAATTAATGCTTAATTCCAAAGTTATTTTCTAAAGTATGACCGGTCCAGACAACACTCGTCAAGTAGATCTCTTTATCACAAACCCATTCATGCCTGTAGCAGCCAAAACGGTCCGACACTTTTGTTAGTATCTCTCAAACAAAAGCACTTTTTACACCCCAACATGCGCAGAACACAAATTTTTGGTCTGTTTAGGTTGACCGACATGTTTCCTTTCCACTTGTTTTTATCTATCTAAGTCAAATATGAATCTTTTGAGACTTGAACTTTACAAGTCTTAGTATTGAAGGGGTTTAATGTTTAATAAATCAAAAATAGCAAAGATGTTTGTATGGGAATAAGGGTTATGTATTCAAGCCTTTCACTAAAGCACAATGAAACTGAACCCTTATATTAAAATGATAGACTACATTTATTGACTGGACCACTAGTGTTGGGACGATCATCGATTATAATCGATAATCAATCGTTTACCTCTCTGATTATGATTAATCGATTACAAAACTGGCAATCGATAATGATCGGAAAAGGTGACACCTAGTGGCAAAATATAGAACTAAATGACAGACAAATTGCCAGCTTTCTTGTTATGAAACTAAGCTCCAAAAACACTTCAAAACGAAGTTAAGGTAGGTGCTAATAGCAAGTAATTGTCATAGACTATCACTTATTATTAGGCTCTAGATCTAGACCTCTAGTACCCAAAGACTGCAAAAGTGCGATGAACTAATTATGATCGATAATCGATCGGTTGGCTGTAACTGATTATCGATCATGAAATTGCAACCGATTCCCAACCCTATGGACCACACAAGATCTCACCCAGTATGGTTGACCCCTCCAGTACCCCTTGGAAATTATTGTCTGTATAGTAAAATGAAAGTAGGAGCGTGATCGGTATCCAAGGTTTGGAATCGGAATCGGTAAAAAAAAAATCTGATTCTTTCCGATTCCGATTCCTACCGACGTATATAGGTGGAAGAATCATAGCATTTAGGTTTAAAAGTGTATCAGATGCTACACTGTTTTAACATTCCCATGCTAATAATTTCGTTTTTAGGTAGTAGATTAGATTACCTGGCGCACTGAGCTACTGACTGGCGTTGTCTCGTTACTTTGTCATCTTATTGCATTGCAATAATATGACAAAGTAAGCGTCAATTAGTATCAACATTTTACCGATTCTGGAATCAGAATGATCGCTATGAGATTTTATAGCGATCTTTTCCATGGGATCGTTGATACCATCCGATTCCTTGGTATCGATTACACTCCTCAATGAAAGTACCGCATTTTAGAAATCAAGCATGAATAGGTAAAATATTTTAAAATATTTTTTTTCAAGAAATATTCCCCCCCTACCAATTGATTTCCAAAAATACTTGCATTAAAAGTTTTTAGAAAAAAAATGTTAGGGCTTTCTTGGCTTCTAAAGAAAGAATGGCTTAAAAATCACTTCTTGTGTATACTCAATGATTATAATCTCACCATCCTTTAAAATCTGGTTAAGCGGACAGGATTAAGTTGTGGTTGTTACTTTGATTGACTAGATAATAATTTAGCGTCACTTTCTCATGGGTAGTTCAGAGATAGAGGTACACTCTATCTTCCATGCTAAGTGGACACGAATGGAGAGGCATGCTGATATTTTGACACACTGTACTTAAATGATGCATCACTTAATTCAGGGTACATGACAGGTTAACCTTCCCGTGCTGAGGCTACTTTTGTCCAAAGAACATGGATGCAAATATTTTTGAAAACCATCTAAACCCTGTCATGTTGGTATCCATTAGATAGCCATTGCTGAGAATTCTCAGATGAGTACCCATTTGCCAGGGTTTCAGTAATTTTACAGGTTTTTTGTATCATTTTGTATTGGCCAAATTAGCCACCACCAGCATAGGGGTTTAAATGGGATAAAATAGGGCAAGTCACACACTGATTGCCCGGCCCTGTATCAGGATCGTATGCTGATCACGCGACTGTCACTTCAAGGCAAGGTGGCGCGAGACAAGAGAGGTCTGTACCCAACCACTAATGGGTACTATCACATACTCCCAACCCCCAACCACACTTCATTCATGAATTTCATGCATTCTATTCAAAGATTTTTGAAAACCATCTAAACCCTGTCATGTTGGTATTCATTACATAGCTCTCGCTTAGTTCTTTCAGATGAGTACCCATTTGCTTGGGTTTCTGTAATTTTTCAGGTTTTTTGTATCATTTTGTATTGGCCAAATTAGCCACCAGCAGCATATTAGGGTTTAAATGGGATAAAATAGGGTAAGTCACACACTGATCGCCCCCTGTATCAGGATCGTATGCTGATCACGCGACTGTCACTTCAAGGCAAGGTGGCGCGAGACAAGAGGGGTCTGTACCCGACCACTAATGTGTACTATCACATACTCGCAGCCTGCAACCACACTTCATTCATGCATTCCTAGACAACAGCCACTGTGACCGATTATCGACACACCTCGCAGAACTGGAAAAACTTCACAGGTATCTTTTTGGTTAAACCCTTCTTACCCTTATTATGCTGCTGGTGGCTAAATTCAAAATAATGCAAAAACCTGAAAAATGACTAAATCCCAAGACTAAAATATGGGTGCTCGTCTGAGAGTACTCAGGGAGAGCTATCAAATGAATACCAACATGACAGGGTTTAGATGATTTTCAAAAATCTTTCCGTCCTAATGTTTTAGACAGGAGGGGTACGTACCCAACAACTAATGTATACATACTATCACATGTTCGCAGCCTACAACCACACTTCATTCATGCATTCCTAGACAACAGCCACTGTGACCAATCGACACACCTCACAGAACCGCAAAAACATCACAAGCAACTTTTAGGTTAAAACATCTAATGCTGAGGCTACTTTCATCCGAAGCATCATCAATCTAAGCCCTGCCTTGTTGGTATTTATTCGGACCAGAAAAACTTCTCAAGTAACTTATAGGTTAAAACCAATTCAATGCTCCGATACTTAAAAACATCCTGACTCTTTTGCTTTATCTTTCCTGAATGACAACCACACTGACTGATCGACACACCTTGCAGAACCGGAAAAACTTCACAAGTAACTTTTTGGTTGAAACCCAGTCAATGCTGTGATGCTTAAAAACATCCCAACTCTTTTGCTTTATCCTAAATGACCACAACTGTGACCGACTGTGACACTTCATAGAAATGCAAAAACAGCACAAGTTTGTTCACCCTTTCAATGCTGAGGCTACTTTCGTCAAAAGCACAAGGACAAAAATATTCCTGAAAACTATCTAAACCCTGTCATGGTGGTATTCATTGGATAGGTCTCGCTGAGTACTCTAAGATGAGTACCCATATGCCAGGGTTTCAATCATTTTTCAGAATATTTTGCATCATTTTTTATTGGCAAAATAAGCCACCCGCAGCATAAGGGTTAACCCATTCTGATTTATGCTTTGGGTTTTACAGTATTCAACTGTGGTTGCAAGCTTGAAAACCTTTATTTTTAGTATTTGAATGAGCATTTAATCAATTTTCATATATTGGTACTTCATAAGTTTATGTATGCCACCTGACGCAAAGTCACACTTGAATGAAACAAAGCACATATTAAACATTGTTCTGGAACTACTATGATTTCTTTATCCATACAATCACCTGCATATTTTGTTATATACATCGTCTAGAATTCCCAATATGTAACTATTTTTCTAGACCTACTATGATTTCTTGACCTTTACAAACATTTGAATATGTTGTTATTGATATTGTCTTGAATTTGCAATATGTGAACATTGTTCTGGACCTTCAATGATTTCTTGAATGTTACACACACCTGAAATCATTGTTATTTCTATTATCTTGAATTCCCAATATATAACCATTGTTCTGGACCTTCTGTGATTTCTTGAATGTTACACACACCTGAAATCATTGTTATTTCTATCTTGAATTCCCAATATATAAACATTCTTCTGGACCTCATATGATTTCTTGAATGTTGCACACATCTGAAAACATGGTTATTTCTTTTGTCTTGAAGTCAAGGTCAATTACAAATTTGTGTTGATTTCTGCACCTATACAAGTACCTGAAAACATTGATGTTACTATTGTCTTGAATTCCAGGAATGTACATAAATTGTTACAATCACCTACCTTGATTTGTGAACCTATGCAAAGATAAACATAATTCTTCACACAAACAGGATGAAATTCATGAATATGTGTTGAACATTTTCTTCTTCAAATCAAGGCTTGACTTTAAAGACTTTGGTCCACTCTTCCTTTAAACAATTGATTTTCAACGTTTTCAGGTGTTGACAATGCTTCTCAGAAAGACAGGAGGGTGATATATGAAAAATGTAGAGAGTGTGATATATGATAAATGTACTGACCTTAGTAGCATCTCCCTTTGTAGTACAGTATATGTACTGGCATTGCTGGGAGTCCTCCTCTGAAAAATACAAACAACAACAACAAATTAATATTGTAGGTGAAAACAGGTCTTGCCTAGGATTTTGAAAATGATTGTACGGATTCGGTAATCCCATAACTTCTGGGAATCCTCCTCCGAAAAATGCAAACAATAACAAATCAATTCTAGGAATCCTCCACTGAAAAATGCAAACAATAACAAATCAATATAGTGAGTTGTATAACAAGGGCGGATCAAGGATTTCAAGGATGTACATAGGGAGTTTGCTTTTGTAGGAAGGGGTTTGTTTCCATGGAGAGGTAAATCTACACCATTGATTCAAAGCAAAAATTATAGAAAAGGGTCATTTAAGCAAGGAAATTAACATTTTGAAATGTAAAGGGGGTTTGCCCCTCGGTCCTCCTCTATATTCACAACTCTATAGGTGCACAAAACAGGGGAAAATGAGTAGTTTGTTTCAAACGATGCAAACAATAACAACAAATCAATATACAAGCATATACTGATGCATAGAGTAGGGAAAATAGAGGTTTCTTGATGAGAGAGCTATAGGAACGAACATTCTGACATGAAGTGGACCATTTTTGGTTCTTGGAATCTGGGTTACAATCTTTTGCCAATTTAAAACCAAGTCTTAGGCCCGTATGTGCGGCTCCTGCTTAGCAGTTACTCAAGGCAAAGTGCTACTTTGGGTATGCACCGGCAATGCTTAGGAGTTACTAAGCGGTCACTTAGCGTTGCTGCTGTGAGTAGTTACTAAGCGTGGCTTTCAGTATGCAGCACTGTGAGGAGTTCCTAAGCTAATTTTTAGCTAATACTAGACTGGGTCAAACATTGAACCCAATTTAAACCCTGGGGCACACTCTTTAGCCAATTTCAAGCCTTCTGTCACAATTAGCAGCGAACTCTAAGCCTTGGCCAAAAGCTGAACCCAACTTAAGCCCTGGATTACAAATTTTGGCCAATTCTGATTATTCTGTTACAATTTTCAGCCAATCCTAAGCCTGGGCCAAAAGCTTATGCCAATTTAAACCTTCTGTTACAATTTTCAGCCGATTATAAGCCTTGGCCAAAAACTAGAGCCAATTTAAGCATTCTGTTACAATTTTCAGCCGATTATAAGCCTTAGCCAAAAACTAGAGACAATTTAAGCATTCTGTTACAATTTTCAGCCAGTTCTAAACCATGGCCAAAAACTAGAGCCAATTTAAGCATTCTGTTACAATTTTTCAGCCAGTTCTAAGCCTTGGCCAAAAGTTAGAGCCAACTTAAGACTTCTGTTAAACTTATCAGTCAATTCTAAGCATGGGCCTAAAGCTACAGCCAATCTAAGCCCTCGGTTACAATATTTAGCCAATGGTATTCCACCAAACCCTTAAGGCCTCACACCCCAACAGGTGTCCTTGCCACACTTAGATGAGTCCCTCACAGGTCTGGTGATTGTATGCATTTGTGGTTTTCAACAAAGAGGATTCTTAACAGATGTATAAAATCGCTCCCTCTGACAGAGAACGCTGCCCCCTACCGCAATAAATTTATCAACAGCTTTCAGACGGGACTTTTTTAAAGACATGTACAGAAAGAGCCCATTGTAGAAGATCACAGCGAGGGAATACATAGCTCTCGCTGGGAAATGTATTTTATTCACAAAACATTGAATGGGGATAATTTTCAGGACACAAAAATAGTTGAAAGTAGATCTAGATGGCAATTTGTACAGCAAGTGGGTAAGAATAAAGGGTGTTTTCATCAAGCAATTGCACGTATGACCTTCTGGAGGCAGATATTGTTTTGAACCATACACAACTGGAGCATCACAAGGTTATACAAATCTGGAGGTATCTTCAAATGAATAACAAAACAATATTTGAAGAAATATCCACCTTTTACACAAATGAAAATATCTTGATAGTAAAACAATATTTAAAGAAATATCAACTTTGAAGCTATTTTTTTTTCAATGTTAGTTAAACAATCCCTCTTCAAATATTTTCACCACCCCTTTTTAAGGCTGGCTCAGACATATAAGAAGGAGAGCTTTTTTGTATCTGTCAAGGATCACATGAATGATGATCTGAACTGGATATGAAACTATTCAAAGTAATCACTACCTATAGTTGGGCTCTCCTTCAAACATGTTTTCATAATAAAGCCTAAAAAAATAAATTGTTTGTTTCCTGTAACGGTCCGGAAAAAAATAGGGTAGGTAGGTCGGTAGAAAAAAAAGATTTTCGTTATTTTTTTGGTCAAAAATGTGTGTTTTATGCATGTTTTACGTTGATTGGGAGTTTGGAGGGCGGAAAAAACTTTTGGGTAGGGATTTTTTTCAAAAAAAACTTGTTAGGGTAAGGTTACAGGAAACAAACAACTTTTTTAGGCCTTATTTTGATTATTCTCAGATCATTCTCATTAGTATGCTACAACACTTTCTTCAGTAAGGCCTCTTAATGCATAAATGGGTCAAGGGCATTCCAAGGTCATGAAAGTGTAAACCAACACTATAGTATAAGGGGAGTCAGTTCATCGCTGAGGGAGTTTTGTGGCCTAAAAGAGGTTTGGCTATTTTGACGTAAAATCGTAGACTTATATATCCAAAAGATTTTAAAGAAGAAATGTAAACCAGAATCTATGGAACAACTCACTTTTATATAGTCTATGAGGTTATTCATTATTGCCTTGTACATGTATATCTTTTTCAAAAATCTGATTTTTAAATAAGGCATAATTAGATTACCCTGGTCATTCTAGGAATTCTGTTAGGAGGGTTCAATCAAACTGTATGACTGAGGGGGAACTTTATTTTAACCCTTCCGATGCTGAGGCTACTTTCGTCCAAAGCACAAGAATGCAAAGATTTTTAAAAAAACATCTAAACCCTGTCATGTTGGTATTCATTGGAAAGCTCTTGCTGAGTACCCTCAGATGAGTACCCATATGCCACAGTTTCAGTAATTTTTCAGGTTTTTTACATCATTTTTGTATTGACGAAATTAGCCACCAGCAGCATAAAGGTTAAGAGAGAGGTATACCTTCAGCATTAAACAACTAAGAATCACTGAGTACCATTTCTTTAGTTTCAAGCAAAACTTAAGAAAAGTAAGAATTACAGGTGAACTTGGATATGACGGACTCAATGGGACCAGGAAAATTGGTCCTTCATATGCAGAATCCGTCATATACATATGACGAATACTTGATATGCATCGGACTGGGACCAAGCATATCGTCCGTCATATGCAAAAATCCGTCATACAGTGGTCCGTCATATCCAAGTTCACCTGTACTGCATTTTATAAGAAAATCGGCATTTTATTTGCTAAGGGGTTAATGGGGGGGGTGGGGGGGGGGGTTGTATTTGAGGACATATCAGTATGGTCGTGAACCTTTCAATCACCTCTGTAACTGAAACTGGGTTAATCCATTCATGCCTGTAGCAGCCAAAAAATGCCTGAATATTTTGGCAGAATCTTTCGAGCAAAGGCCTCTCTAAGAAAATGTTTGATGGAGAAATGTTGATCACAACTCTATCTACAATTCTCTTTCAAATACTTTGCAAATTTCTGCTTTATTCCCAAGTTATTTCGAAAAATTTGACAGGTCCAGACGACACTCAGGTCAAATAGATCTCCAGGCATGAATGGGTTAAATGAAAAACCCAGGATGAATAGAACAGTGAGTGGTCACTGTAGTACCATTGACGATTGTTGTGGCCTATGTTTATATGCCGGGTAGACCTATAGCAGCCAAAAAATGTCTGACTATTTTGGCAGAATATTTCTAACAAAGTCTTTTTTAGGAAAATATTTGATGGAGAAATGTTGATAACAACTTAACCTACAACTCCCTTCCAAATATTTTGCAAATCTATGCTTCATTCCAAGGTTATATTCAAATGTTTGACAGGTCCAGACGACTCTGGTCAAACAGATCTCTAGGCATGAATGGGATAAATGAAGAATCCAGGATGAATGTGTAACAGCGAGTGGTCACCTTAGTACCATTGTAGTTGCCCAATATGTTTGCATCTGCTGGGTTAACCTGTAGTAGCAAAAAAATGCCTGACTATTTTGGCAGAATCTTTTGAATAAAGACTTCTTTAGGAAAATATTTGATGGAGAAATGTTGGTCACAACTACACCTACAACTCTTCTTCAAATAATTTTTGAATTTATGCTTTATTCCTAAATCATTTTCAGAAGTTTGATAGGTCCAGACGACACTGGTCAAATAGATCTCCAGGCATGAATGGGTTAAATGAAGAACCCAGGATGTATGAGGAACAGCAAAGCAAGTGGTCACTATAGTACCATTGTTGTGGCCTATGTTTACATATGTAAATACCTCAAGGAGTTGGCTCAGCATTGAGGCCTTAACCTTTATGCTGCTGGTGACTAATTTGGCCAATACAAAATGATGCAAAAAAACCTGAAAAATGACCGAAACCCTGACATGTGGGTACTCATCGGAAAGTACTCATGCAATGAGAGATTTCCAATGGATACCAACATGGCAAGGTTAAGAAATGTTTACAAAGTCTTTGCGTCATTGTGCTTTGGACAAAAATAGCCACAGCAGGGAAGGGTTAAAATTGGGGCCTTAATTGTCACCATCTTGACATACCAAGGGGCAATTCACAGCACCCCTCTTCTCAGGGGTACCCATTATTAACCCCGTCTCTATTGTTACAGGGAAAAGGGGGTCACAGATGAGGTAAGAGCAAAACAACCCTCAGGGGTGGTACCTTCTAAATACCCTATTTACTTTACCCCCAATTAATGCTCACAGCGCCCAAAAGCAACCTGATACTTTTTATGAAAATTTGGAGGTAAAAGCATAATCAGGTAAATATTTGATGGAGTTGTGTTTTATCAGGACATAAACACCAAATATTAGCTCAATAACATTGCCAGACTTTCTCCGCTAATGCATTACATGATTTGCACTCAATGACCTCAGCCTAGGCTACAAGTATGTCATGCATTCTAAGGTTGCTTTATTTATGATAGATGCCATTATTCAAACTACTTGATAAACAAAACTACTCACATTAGTTTCTAAAACCTTTCAATATTATAATAACGTTCATAGTAGCATCAACCTTTCTGTTACTATTTTCAGTCACAATCCTATCTCTTAATATTACTATAATTATTATCAACAATGTCTTTATTGATACATCACATTATTATTTCATTTTTCAATTATAATTAGTCATAACCATTATCTATAATATGATTATGATTATCATTATATTCATTATTATCATATTATTACTATTATTATTATTATTAGTAGTAGTAGTAGTAGTAGTAGTAGTAGTAGTAGTAGTAGTAGTAGTAGTGGTAGTAGTATCATCATCATCATCATCATCATCATCGTCATCATCATCATCATCATTATCATCATCATCATCCTGAATATAATTATAATCACCATCAACATCAATATCATCATACATTACTGACCATTAGAAACAACCACTGTCACAAATCTGCCATTTATTAAGATTAACCCAGAAAATCACAGCAGAAAAACACAATTTTCTTGGAAATCTCTACCCTTCCCTACTCACGTCAAGGGCAGAGACGATGAAATGATTTAAGGTCGATCTCCTGACATCTTAGCCCTACCAGAGGAGGAAGGAAGCAGTTTCCGTGGCAACAACTGCCTACCTATCTCACCTTCTCCTATTATAACTACTACAAGTCACCATTAAGGGCACGGTCTTAAAGAGGTTGTGAGAAAAGGTGAAATCAACATTGTGGGAGAATATCTCCGCCCCCCCCCCCCCCTCCCCTCAATCCTAAGCTAGTGGGGGGTTGATACCGAAGATAGGTAGGGGTTCAAACAGGGTCTTAGCCAGGATTTCAAAAGTGCCTGTCCAAAACAGCAATTCCAAAAATTCTCCCTGTCCAGATTTAGCGACTCAGCTACTTCAAATCAATGCACCAACTACATTTTACAGCCTTTTGTGACAAAAAGGGCAATTTACACTTGAGCCATGTCCTAGAAGAAAAGTTGGTAGGAAAATATATATAAATTGTCCCAAAAAGTCTAAATTAAATTTTCTTCAGAGAAATTTTTGCCTGGCCAAAAGGTGTTTTTCAGGAAACTGCCTGTCCAAAAGACAGGTAAGATGGGTCCTGGCTACGTCCCTGGGTTCAACCAATCAATCTCTTAGATTTCAAAATGTTGATATTCTAGCTAAGATTTGACACTATTCTTTAGATTTGCTTAAAATCAGTTAGGTAGATCTCTATCTGTGTAATAAGCAAACCCCCTCAATCCTAAGCTAGTGGGGGGTTAATACCTCAGATGTAGTTAAGGGTTCAAGGAATCCTGTTTTACATATAAAAATGTTGATTTTTCTTGCTAAGATTTGACACTTTTCTTTAGATTTGCTTAAAAGGAATTAGGTAGATCTACCTCTCTATATAAAAACAAACCCCTCTCATGCTGAACGAACCCCCTTCACAAAAACCCTACCTCTATCCCAGCAGCCCTATATGGAAATCTCAAAGTTTCTAGGCCAGGGCAGATTTCAGGGTCATTCCCCTGAAAGGAAATCAGTGCACCATTTAGTAGCTTTTCCAGGTAAATAGCTCCGTAATGCGCATTTCCAGCTGAGGTCTTCCCTTTTATCCAAAACCTTCTGAAGCGAACACACAGTCTGGCGAATATGGAAATATATTGAGATTAAAGCGACATTTTGAGAAATATTTCACTGAAAGTTGTTACTTATGTTTATTTTTACGATTCCCCTTCAAATGTTTTTGAAATATTTCTCTATTTCAAGATTTATTTTCAAAATTGTCAGATAAAGTGTGTACTATAAGGGGAAATGGGTTAAGAAAACATTTGACCTATCAGGGATGGAGTACTGCCTGAGGCCACCCAGTCTTCCCTGAAATCAACAAACCAGTGGCAAGCGTGTGATTGTAATTTAACCCAGTAATGCTTAGGAGATCATCCTCAAATTGTCGTCTGGATCTATGACACTTTTGACAATAACTTTAGAATTGAGTATGAATTTACAAAATATTTGAAGGAGAGTTGAAGGTAATGTTCTGATTGACATTCCTCCATTAACTATTTTCCTAACTATGCTTTTACCTGCAAGATTTCATAAGAATTGTCAGGCTGTTTTGGCTGGTGTGAGTATTAATGGGTTAATCCATTCATGCCTGTAGCAGCCATAGAAGCCAGACAATATTGGGGTATGATCTTTCAAGAGAAAACCTGTTTTGGAAAATATTGGAAGTAGAAGTATTCATAAGATCTCTATCAGTCCAACTAACATTCATCCTTCCAATATTTCATAGTCTATACTTAGGGTGTAAGATATTGTGAAAAGCATCAGTTTATTTTCTATTATTTTTATTTTTGGAAGGGGGTGGGGTGATCAAGTTCCATGCTTGATAAGAAATGCAGATTTCTCTTACTAAGTGTAGCTGGGAAATTGGGGATTTTGACCCAGGAATCCCGAGGATGACGATAGGGAAATGCTGTGATTTCCTGGGAAGTCTCTGATATTTTATATAACTTTTATATAATAGTTAAATGTATGATGAATTCTGTCACATAAATGAAACTGATATTTGACCATTTTCACTTGAAATCTAATCGCCACTTTTGCGTTGAACTCCAACCTAAATATCACAAAATATTACTACTTTTCCTTCTTTCCACTGCCTTTTCCTTATCTTTCAAATATTCTTACACATTTCCTTTTAGAACTAACTTATTTAAGCTACTTTTTCATGAAACCATGATTCAGGCGTTTTTGTATCAAAAACACCCATTAAAATCTGGATCATATATGGTCTATATATGGAACATCTTAATGTCGCTCTTGATAATAGCTTACGAAATATTGTAACATTTGAAAAATATTTAAAGAGAAATAGTTTAAACCAACACAATTAATTAAATACAATCCTTCAGGCACATATTTCTCAAAATATTACCGTGTCACATGTTATTTGAAGGTGCATTAGACCATGTGTATGCCCCAGATGTGCATTGGTTTTAATGGAAAAACCACCCGTATGCTGCTGGTGGCTTATTTGGCCGATACAAAATGATGCAAAAAACCTGAAAATGATTGAAACCCTGGCAAATGTGTACTCATCTGAAAGAACTCAAAGAGAGCTATCCAATGAATACAAATATGACAGGGTTTGGATGGTTTTAAAAAATCTTTGCGTTCTTGTGCTTTGGACAAAAGTAGCCTCAGCATTGGAAGGGTTAAAGAAAAACACACACATTTGTTAAACCAGCCAAGAAATAACTCAAGGGGAATTAAAAGAGTTTTAGTCAGTGATATGTATATGTGCGTGCAGAAATGTCGCCTGCCACTTTAACCCTGTCATGCTTGTAGCTGTGAAAAATGTCAAAAAATGTCTGCCTCTTTTGGTTATATCTCTATGAGAAACTCACCTCAGGAAAAATGTTTGAAGAAAAAATGTTGATCAGAGCAATATCTATAAGTTTCCTTCAAATATTGTTTGAATCTATGATTTATTCTTAAGTTATTCTCAAAAGTACCATAAAACCCGGCGGCACTTTTCAAGTTCTGATTGAAGCATGAATTAGGTTACCAATTTATGCTTACTGCATACAAAAGAATTTAACATCTGAAAGTTTAATGCTCATGAAAATAACTTAATAATTCAAAAATTCTTAAAATTTCTGATGAAGAATTGTTGAATGGGTTTTCATTAACATTTCTCCTTGAAATCTTTTGCAAAAGATACTTGGATCAGAAATATATTACAAAAATTGTCAGATATATTTTTTTCATATACACACATGAATGATTAGATCAGAGGTCATTTAACATTGATGTGAATTGGCATATCAATGTCACTATGTTATTTTAACCTTCCTAGTGACCCAGAATCACATGATCTGAAAACTTTTTATAACCTTTGAATACTTCTGTAGGAAAACTTAACATACCCGATAACCTAACCCACTCATACATTCAGCATCCAAAACTGGTTGATGAATTTGGTAACATCTTAATAAAAGTATCATTTGGTAAATGATCAAAGGAAACTTTTTAGTCAAAACCTAACCAAACTCTATGTCAAGTATTTGGTGAATCACAAATGCACTTTCAAAAATAGCTTAGCTTTCAAACTAAAGCTCGTATGAAAATGCCTGAAATATGTATTTCGTCACTGCTAAATAAAATGTATTTAAATAATCAAAATCTTTCAGGCTTTGCATACTTTCTCCTGCAAACGTCCCTATGTTCAACACTTCATGTAACTTTACCCATTCACACTCAAGAGTTCCTCTCGAAATATCGTCTGCTACTTTCATACTTTTGAAAATAACTTGGGAATGAAGCAAAATTTCACAAAATATTTGAAGGAGAGTTGTTGTTTGTCTTTGATCAACATTTCTCTTTCAAAAATTTTCAAAAAAATGCTTTCGTAAGGGAAATATTTCCAAAATCGCCAGGCCTCTTTTGGCCGCCCTGAGTGTGAATGGGTTAATTATCCTAACAACCAGGAACAAAAACAGGAATGAAGGTAAAAGTTGTTGCTGACACTTGATTTAATGCTTTGCCGAGGTCTATAATTTTACTTGTTACGGTGCATTGTTGACATTGACACTATGTAGTACTCTCATGTTTTCTGTATCTTTCTAGTACATATGGACAATTGTGACAATAAAATATGATTCCAAATTTTTAAATTCTCTGTGACTCTAATTACGCAAATCAAATTCAAACAAGTTTCACCAAAAATTGTACAAATTATCTATGTTGGTCTACCTACCATTATTATTATCCAATTCCTCTGCGGTATCTTCCGAAGTCTCCTCCTTTTTCAACTTAGCTTTCCGTTTCCGGGTTTTACGAGCAACCTTCCCCTCCTTTTTGCTCTGTTCCGACTTGATGAAAAGTCGCTTTTTCCTGGTGGCACTTCCCTCCACTTTATTCTGATTCTTATCCAATTCTTCCGTATTATCTTTCTCAACGTTATCATCAACTGTTGATTTGTTTCCTTCACTCGATGCAACATTATTTGCATTTTCCTCGTTAAGATTGAGTTTTTCTTCTGTGGAGGGTGTGATTTGATTTTCTTCAATCAGTTTACCATCCGAATGCGTAGTTTCCGATTTATCAGTTTCTCCGTTTTTGTGTGGTTCCCTATCTTGGCTCTGGAAGGCCTGATTGTCAAGAACCTCTTTCTTTCCGCCATTCTCAACATGGCCATTTTCAACATGGCTGCCGTTTCCGATTTTCTCAATGGATATGACCTCGTCCGAGGGGTCAGAGATTATAATTGACATCACTTTTCTGAAGGAGTAGACTCCATCGGGAATAACACACGGGGGAGACTCATCTGAAGTGACACTGCAAGGAGAGTCATTTTGAGAATTTTCCCGTTGCGGTTGCGGAATATCCGTTTTCTGAAAGTTTTTCGGTGGGACATCCTCGAAGGGGACTTCAAAAAGATTCCCTGTAAAGGTGGACTCCTCTACGGGGGTGACAATCACCTCAATTTCCGAAGGAAACGGAAAATCCTCTCCGTTTCCATTCATAGCGCCCCCTGGTGGCGGGGGTGGGGAGACCGGTAACGACGGAGGAGGGGTAACCGGTAATGGCGGCGCGAAAATATCATCGTCCGCATCGGCCAAATTGTCTAAATCCGGACTCAGCGAACCAGGTATCTGTAGGTCGATTTCGCTGGGTGTAGGGGGTGAACTACTACGTTTTTTGAGAATACCCTTCTTTTTCTTTTTCCCCTGGGGCGGAGGCGTCACCCCATTTGTCTTCGCCATCCCGTTTTGTTCGCTCCCAATCATATTCATGAGGGGTGCCGTATAGAACATGGTGTGATTTTCTGAGTATTTTCTCCAATAATTATGATTATTTTCATCAGCATATGCATATACATATAGGATTAAGTTCTACCATTTCAACGGTGTGTTTCTGCAATGTCAATAGGGTGTTTCTACCATATTGCGAGCCTGTTTCTACCATATCAATATGTTAGTTTCTACCATTTCACTAAAATTGTTTCTACAGTGTCAATGGTAGTTTTCTTGCATGAAAATAGGATACTACAACTATATCACAAGTGTAATTCCAAATGAATTGAATTCCGAAGTCCAGAGTTGTAGGTTCCAATATTGCAAATTGTTTTTCAAGGGAAGGTTTTAGTGTGTAAGTTCACGATTCTTATGTTTCCGCTTCAAGCATTCATGTCTTTTAAGATTAGGAGGTGTAAGTTTCCATGGCGATTTCTAGTGTTTTAAGTGTCTAGACAAAGATTGTGCACTATTGTTACGATGCCATCTCCTGAAATAATAAGATTATGTTTGTTTATGACCTGGCCAGGTAACACCAGGTAAAAACCCCAGGTAAACTCACAGGTAACACACAGGTATATATTTATATTGTAGCCAAGTGAAACCTCTCATTGTGAACACATCAGAGATGCGAACAACACCTAATGTGAACTCTTTTTTTCAGTCCCATTTTTACTCTACATTAGGAAAAGACCTCTGAGATGTGAACACCTCCTAATGTTAACGTTTTTGCCCTGGTCCCAAGGTGTTCATATTTCCGAGGTTTCACTGTATCTATTTGTATTAAAGCCAATAAAATCATTTCACAGATGGTTCCGATTTTATTGTTAAAATCCACAGGTAACTCACAGGTATCTAATTATATTAGAACCAATAAAAATCCTTTCAAAGAGACAATCTGGACAATCTTCTATAAAGATTTTCTATAACCTCTTGTAAAACTGGATAAGTAAAGGGGCAGTCTCCTCTAACTTTGTATTCCCCTCTTAAACCCTTCATCCCTGCTTCAGACCAAAACAACCTGACTATTTTAAGAAATATCTTCTTTAAATGAAAACCAATTTTTGAAAAACTTTTGTAAAATCCACAGGTATTAAACGCACAGGTAACACAGATACCTACATATATCATAGCAAATAAAATAATCCACATTATATCCTGTGCAGCAGAGTTATTATAGAGATCTTATCAGTATACCATCCAGTAGTGTTCGTCCGATTGTTCGAACAAGCCGAACAGCGTTCGTTTGTGCCTCCGATTATGATGATCGAACGCAATTTCACATGTTCGAACAAAAAAACGAACATGGATAAAAATTATATTCAAAGAAATAGCTGGACTTTCGGTAATCCTGCCTGTCAGAAAATCTGAGAAAAAAGTTTAGTTACGTATTTATTGCCCCACCAAAGAGGAAACACTGCTGGACCGCTCCAGATCCAACTCTCTGAGCGTGCTGAGGCGATGTTACTATGCCGCCATTGTTGTTGTGGTTATCGCCACACAATAGCGCAAATGCGCATGACGCAATTACGCTAGTGTGTGTTGATACCGCTAGGTGTCGCGGTACCTTATGACTTAAGTAAACAGCAATGGCGACACGGAAAACCATGTACACAACTGCGATTATTAATCGGTTATCGGTCGTTCAGATGGACCGATGATCGATCTTGAAAATTGTGACCGATTCCGAACACTACCATCCAGTACTGTTGCTGAAACCACTAAGTTTGGTGCGAATATAAGCGAACTTCAGCCAGTTTCCACTCACTGAGTATAGATCTCTCAGGCTAAGTAATAAAGCACTGAAATCCCTATAATGATAAAATAATAGCAGCTGATCCAGCGAATTCTTGTAAGAGTATTAATTTTCCTTCCATCTCCAACTAAAGGGTTTAGAAATCATCAATTGACTTGAATCCTCAGTTTTTCATATTTCTGCTCTTAAAATCCTTTCATCACAGGAATATTCTTTAAAGAGTATTAATTTTCCTTGCTTCTCCAACTAAAGGGTTTAGAAATCATCAATTGACTTGAATCCTCAGTTTTCCATTTTCCTGCTCTTGAAATTCTTTTATCAAGGGTAAACTAGGTTAATCCTTCCTTTCTAGTTAGCTGCACATCCGAGTGCCGCATCCTTTCTGTGCATTAGCCGCTATGTAACTAAACTAACAAGTTAGGGCCCTATAACTCTATTTATACTTACTGCTATGATTCTTAACCCTTTAACACTCATGCAGCTGGTTGCTATTTTTGGTGATACAAAATGATGCAAAATATCTTTTAAAAAAATGAATGGAACACCGGTACTCATGCATCTGACTTTCTATTGATCACCCAAATTAGCCACCAGCAGCATGAGGGTTAACCCTTTAATGTCCAGAGTTCTCCTTTTCAGTATTGGTATGATACTTTTTGATAATAAAATGTGCATCACCCTTACCAGATGAACCTGAAATTACCACAGAATTCCTATATATAATGCTAGGAAATGCCAGGATTTACTCGAATACTAGGAATACCTGGGTACATTTGGTAAGGAATATCATAAAGGTATCCAATTATTTTAAGAAAGGTTATTGGTTGTGTTCTCATCAATATTTTCTCCTTCATACATTTCCCAAAGAAGTTTTTGTCAGAAAGGTAGATATCACCAAAAATAGTAAGGCCATTTCAGACACATATATGGGTTAACTGTGGACCCCCATATGTTTCAAGTTGAACTCAAAAAGAGCACAACTAAGTTTAGTAGCCCATGCTTGCTAAACTCATATCTAATGAACTTAATGTATTTCTATGAAAAAGTTTAAATCCAACATGAGAAACTTTCAATAAAGAGAGACTTTTAATTATTTAAGTTGAACTTTCCAAAGTATTTGCTGTAAAGAATAATTGATACAATCCAAACATTTTGGTAGTAGAAAGGGTTAATTTCCTACAGTTAAAAAAATTGTGTGATTATACAGCTTCTTGTTACTGCTTCCGCTGTTAGTGTACATACAATACAAGAATGTTATCCAAATAAAATACTTCAGCTTGAAAAACACTATCTATGTCAATAACTGTATGGATTTTCTATGGATTCCTGTTTGTACAATCTGTCCCACTTCTGGAGTCAAACCAAAATATTCTCTTATGATGTAAGCTTATTTGACCCTTCTACTGTAGGTAGACCTTATACACTGGGGATCACACAACCCAAGCCTGTAAGTTGCAAAGTTAACCCACTTACGAATGTAGCACACAAAACAGCCTGACTATTTTGGTGTTATCTCTACAAAAAAAAAGAAATTTTTAGAAAATATTTGAGGAAGAAATGTAAATTAGAAACTAACGAACAACTCCCTTTCAAATGATTCTCCACTTTATGCTTAGTTTCATAGTTATTTTCAAAAGTATCACAAGTCCAGGCGACAAAAGTCAAAGGAATCTCCAAGCATGAATGGGTTAAAAAAACATGGTCTGGATGCTCTAATAATTTTGAAATTTTGATAGTACGCAGTGATTAGAACATGAATGTGCAAATTCTTTAAAGGAGAGGTTTATATTTTGTTCTGATTAACATTTCTCCTTGAAATGTTTTCCAAATGATGCTTTTTTATAGTGAAGGCATTTATTTAGAAGCTGAAGAGTACTTAGTTAACAAATATACCACCAAATATGTACTGCTCATATTGTGCACAACAAACGGGTATTATTCAATAATGACGCCCTCTAGAAAGTTCAGTACGACACAAAATAATGCCCTCTTTTTAATTCTCATGACGAGGTTCATTTTTTGTGCTCTTGATTTATTAGATTTACACAAGGCATATGAGGTTACTTCGTTAACAAATGTACCACCAAATATAAACTGTTCATATCGTGCACAACAAACGGGTATTATTCAATAATGACGCCCTCAAGAAAGTGCAGTACGACACAAAATAATGCCCTTTTTTAACTATCACAGCGAGGTTCATTTTTTGTCCTCTCGATTAATTAGATTTACACGAGGCATTGAGGTTACTTCGTTAACAAATGTACCAACAAATATGAACATATTGCATGCAACAAACAGGTATTATTCAATAATAATGCCCTGAAAAGTGTGCAATACAACACAAAATAATGCCCTCTTTATATCTCCTACAGTGAAGTTTATTTTTTGTCCTCTCAATGCATTAGATTTATACTAGGTATTGAGGTAACTTAGTTAACAAATGTACCAACAAATATTTAGTGTTCTTATTGCGTACAACAAATGGGTGTTATTCAATAATAACGCCCTCAAGAAAGTGCAGTACAACACAAAATAATGCCCTCTTTTTAACTCTCATGGCGAGGTTCATTTTTTGTCCTCTTGATTTATTAGATTTACACGAGGCATTGAGGTTACTTTGTTAACAAATGTACCAACAAATATGAACTGTTCATATTGCGTGCAACAAACAGGTATTATTCAAAAATAATGCCCTGAGAAGTGTGCAATACTCTAGAAAGTGCAGTACGACACAAAATAATGCCCTCTTTTTATCTCCTACAGTGAAGTTCATTTTTTGTCCTTTTGATTTATAAGATTTAGACGAGACATTGAGGTTACTTAGTTAACAAATATACCAACAAATATGAACTGTTCATATTGCGTACAACAAACAGGTATTATTCAATAATAACGCCCTCAAGAAAGTGCAGTACGACGCAAAATAATGCCCTCTTTTTAACGCTCATGGCGAGGTTCACTTTTTGTCCTTTTGATTTATAAGATTTAGACGAGACATTGAGGTTACTTAGTTAACAAATATACCAAAAAATATGAACTGTTCATATTGCGTACAACAAACAGGTATTATTCAATAATAACGCCCTCAAGAAAGTGCAGTACGACACAAAATAATGCCCTCTTTTTAACTCTCATGGCGAGGTTCACTTTTTGTCCTTTTGATTTATAAGATTTAGACGAGACATTGAGGTGACTTAGTTAACAAACGTACCAACAAATATGTACTGTTCTTATTGCGTACAACAAACAGGTATTATTCAATAATAACGCCCTCAAGAAAGTGCAGTACGACGCAAAATAATGCCCTCTTTTTAACTCTCACGGCGAGGTTCACTTTTTGTCCTCTCTAGGTGAGCATCAATTAGTTTAGTCAGTTTGTTACGGTTGAGAGGATCTTTTCACGAGAATTTCTCGGTTTGAAAAACGTCGCTCAATCCCAATGTTCTCAAGAGTCTCTCTGCGTCCAAAGAAGTTAAACGACCACTTATTCTGCCTCCGCAATCTGAATTGTTACAAATCATCGGGTTCGCTTTTCGACGGCGGCCATTAACATAATGACATAGCAGGGGTGCTTTCTTCGTGGGTTGAGCGAAAGCCAACCGATGAAAAAAAAAACGAACTTCCTGCAAAAACCGGTCTACTGCCAAAACCACTGTTATACATGTATTTCCTGCTTATTATTGAACTACTTCACTTGACTTTCCTTTTACAGCAAGAGGAATATCTGTCCATATCCCAAAGGACTACTTAAATCAGTATTTCCTTTGCAATAACATTGGTATAATGGTAGTATATCCTGTTTACTATTCAACTTCTTCACTCGACTTTTACAGATAAAGGAATATTGGTTATATCCATATCCACATGGAGTACTTAAAGGAAAAATACCCAATCTGATCCTATGCCAAATGTACTCAAGTACATATGTCCTGTACACACAGGATCTTTTTAAGACTGTTAAAGTGCAGGAAATAAGAATCAAGTGGGGGTTGATTATCATATGCATCCCTTAACCCATTCACACTCAGAGTTCCCCAGGAAAGTAACGTCTGCAATTTTCATACTTTTGAAAATAACTTGGAAATAAAGCAAATTCTCACAAAATATTTGAAGGAGAGTTGTTATTAATACTCTGATAAACATTTCTCCTTCAAATATTTTTGATAAAAACGCTTTTGTGAGGAAAATATGAACAAAGTAGTCAGGCCTGTTTTGGCCGCTCTGAGTGCCAATGGGTTAAAATAGAAATTCCCTTACTGATCCTTTTGCTAAATGTACTTAAGTGTATATTCAGGTTGTTCTTTTGCTGCAAATAAAGTCAAGTAGAGTTCTTTTATCCTATGCTATGGAATTGTTCAAAATGAATTTCCCCTCTAGATCCTACGCAAAATGTACTCTAGTACATATAACTCCTCAACTCAGATTTCCATGTGCAAATCCTGGGATTATCAAATCTCAATCTTAAGAATTCCTTGGTATTCCAAGCTTCATTTGTTAACCCATTCATGCCTGGAGATCTACTTGACCAGTGTCATTTGGACCTGTCATACTTTTGAAAATAACTTTGGAATTGAGCATAAATTTGCAAATCATTTGAAGGAGTGTTGTAGATAGACTTCTGATAAACAATTCTCCTTTAAAGATTTTCCATTTATTGCACCTGTCAGAGAGATATCACCAAAATTGTCAGACGGTTTTGGCTCCTTGTGTGATTATTCTAGTGCAGCAAACAGAAAATCAAACTTTTACGTCCTACATGTGCTTTGGAGGAAAGTAGCTTAACCATAGGAAGGGTTAGGAATTCCTTGGTATTCCCAGCTCAATTTGTTAAGGGTATTCAGTATGTTCGTGTCACTATTCCACCACAGCAAACCAAAAATCAAGTCAGGATCCATTTTCTCATTGACTCTTTCAAAACAGTAATTCCTTTCAGTAGAATATCACGCTTCTCTCCCACTTAACATTTAAATCACAAGAAAAGTTTTTTTTTGTTAAATTACCGAAAGGAATTCTTAGTGTTTTGGCGCAGTGGCTGACTCCTCGCACGATCTAAAGGTAGTCGTTATCTACATACCGGCCACGCTGAGAATCTTCTCACCTGTAACTTTGGCCCGCTAATTACCTGCATTAGAATACCTGTAGCTTGCTCACCTGTGCAGGTCAGGGAAAAGGTACAGCAGCAAGCAGGGTGTTGGCAACTACCGGCTTAAGACACCCCTCACGTAAGACATTTCCATACCCCATCTTCTCAAGGTATACTGTATACGGCTTTAATTTGGAGGGCTAAAAATTTAGCTTTACATCCATGCAGGGTATTTGTGCTACTTTAGATTCACACCTTCAAGCACTCAAACTATATATTTTTAACTATATACATGTACATATTTATTTGAAGGATGCCATTTTGGCGCTTTCAGAGTGCCCAAAAATGGCAATTGTAAAATGTTGGGGTGTCCTACTTTTCAAAGGAGACAACAGATTACAACCATAAACATGTATCTATTCATTGAAATAAGGTAAAATGTCCTTATATGATGTATAACAGGATTTCAAAAATGCCTGTCCAAAACAGCAATTCCAAATTATCTGCCCATCCACATTTAGTCCCTACTTCAAATCCCTATACCAACTACATTTAATAGCCTACTGTGTCAAAAAAGCCAATTCACACTTCAGCCATGTCCTAGAAAATGGTTTGTTAGAAAAATATTTGGTTATCGCCCCCAAAAAGTCAAAATTGAAAGTTCAATATAGAAATATTTGCTTGTCCAAAAAGGAGGTTTTCGCAAAACTCCCTTTCCAAAAGACTGGCTGGACAGGTTCTGGCTAAGTCTCTGATACCCGTACCCCATCTTCTCAACCCTTTCTTGCCTGTAGCCACCAGAAACTTGCTAACGGGAATATCTGGCAATATTATGCTTCTAATACGCCACAAATATTTTCATAGTAGCAATGTGCAGTCATGACCTTATCTAAGGTCACATACGGTCAAGGTCATTAAACCAAGACCCAAAAATAGTTTTCATCAGAATGCCATTGTACTCTGCATTCCTTCAGGCCATTCTTAGCCATGGGGGACGTAGAGCATTATGAAACATAGCACAACCTATTATCACTCGACAAATATCTTCCTGTTTAACCATTTCATGCCCAAAGAGCATCGACGATCTGACGCAAAAGCAAATTTCTCGAAAAACAACGAAACGATACAATTATTTGATTGAAAGTTCTTTCTCACACTAAAAGTAAATCTCCACTTAAATATGTCTGAATGATACAAAATAAGTTTTGAGATATTCAAAAAAAATAGCCATAGGGTACATGGAGCATTAGGAAACATAGCACATCCTATTAACGCGGAAAAAATGTCTTCCTGTTTCACCATTTCATGACCAAAAAGTGTTGTTAATTTTTACGTAAAAGCAAATACTTCGAATCACAACAAATATTTGGTTGAAAGAGGTTTTTTACCCTAAAGGTTAGTCTCACCACAAATATGTCTGAATGAGGATATATATCTTTCTGTTGAACTCTTTCATGATCAAAAAGCATCAATGATCTGACGCAAAAGCAAATATCTGAAAATTTACTGTGAATCGATACAAATATTTGGTTGAAATATCTTTCTAAAACAAAAAGTTAATCTTACCATAAAAATGTTTGAATGATACTAAATAAGTTTGAAGACGTCCCCCCCCCCCAAAAAAAAAATGGCTGGCAACTTGAATGATGTGGGCAAGAAAGAGTTAATAGTCCTGGTACTTTTTATGGTGTTTTTTTATTGAAAAAATGTTAACAGCTCTAATGCGCATTCTTGGTGGTGCTTCTGAGTTGCCTCGAGTGATTATCCTCTCAATGTATGTACACCATTGTCTACAAATAAGTTAACCCATTCATACTTGATAACTTCGGTAGAAATTGTCGTCTGGATCTATGACACTTATGACTAAAACTTTAAAAGTGAAAATGATCTTCAAAATTATTTGAAGAAGAGTTGTTGGTAATGTTTTGATTAACATTTCTCCATTAAATATTTCCTTTTTCCTGCAAGATTTTATCAAAATTGTCTGGCTTTTTTGGGCCACAGTGAGTATCAATGTGTTAAAACATCTGGACCTATCATGCTTTTGGAGACATTCTAATATAGCCCGTACTTACAAAATGTTCAAAGGAGAATTCCTGTTTAGCTTCTCATTAACATTCCCTCTTCAGGTTTTTGTAAAAGATGTTTTTTTAGAAAAATATTGTCAAACATGGAAAATCATTTTGGTGAGTTAAAGTTCGATATCGAACAAGAAAATAGATAAGTCCAATCTGACATCAAAGGAACTACCGTAATAGCTCATTTAGAAGATTTCTCAAGGGTATCCGCATAGTCACACCAGCATATAACAGAGGCTCCAAACTTTTGGGTTTGGGTAAGATATACACTTATTTTTAGTTCTTTTTTCTAAATGGTGCTCTAGTTTCAAAGGTACATTCAATGATTCAAATAACCAGCGCATTGTTGGATGTTACAGGTGCGAAAGGATTAAAAGGTTAAAGGGTTTTGGTCATTAAACCAAGACCCAAAAATAGTTTTCATCAGAATGCCATTGTACTCTGCATTCCTTCAGGCCATTCTTAGCCATGGGGGACGTAGAGCATTATGAAACATAGCACAACCTATTATCACTCGACAAATATCTTCCTGTTTAACCATTTCATGCCCAAAGAGCATCGACGATCTGACGCAAAAGCAAATTTCTCGAAAAACAACGAAACGATACAATTATTTGATTGAAAGTTCTTTCTCACACTAAAAGTAAATCTCCACTTAAATATGTCTGAATGATACAAAATAAGTTTTGAGATATTCAAAAAAAATAGCCATAGGGTACATGGAGCATTAGGAAACATAGCACATCCTATTAACGCGGAAAAAATGTCTTCCTGTTTCACCATTTCATGACCAAAAAGTGTTGTTAATTTTTACGTAAAAGCAAATACTTCGAATCACAACAAATATTTGGTTGAAAGAGGTTTTTTACCCTAAAGGTTAGTCTCACCACAAATATGTCTGAATGAGGATATATATCTTTCTGTTGAACTCTTTCATGATCAAAAAGCATCAATGATCTGACGCAAAAGCAAATATCTGAAAATTTACTGTGAATCGATACAAATATTTGGTTGAAATATCTTTCTAAAACAAAAAGTTAATCTTACCATAAAAATGTTTGAATGATACTAAATAAGTTTGAAGACGTCCCCCCCCCCCAAAAAAAAAATGGCTGGCAACTTGAATGATGTGGGCAAGAAAGAGTTAATAGTCCTGGTACTTTTTATGGTGTTTTTTTATTGAAAAAATGTTAACAGCTCTAATGCGCATTCTTGGTGGTGCTTCTGAGTTGCCTCGAGTGATTATCCTCTCAATGTATGTACACCATTGTCTACAAATAAGTTAACCCATTCATACTTGATAACTTCGGTAGAAATTGTCGTCTGGATCTATGACACTTATGACTAAAACTTTAAAAGTGAAAATGATCTTCAAAATTATTTGAAGAAGAGTTGTTGGTAATGTTTTGATTAACATTTCTCCATTAAATATTTCCTTTTTCCTGCAAGATTTTATCAAAATTGTCTGGCTTTTTTGGGCCACAGTGAGTATCAATGTGTTAAAACATCTGGACCTATCATGCTTTTGGAGACATTCTAATATAGCCCGTACTTACAAAATGTTCAAAGGAGAATTCCTGTTTAGCTTCTCATTAACATTCCCTCTTCAGGTTTTTGTAAAAGATGTTTTTTTAGAAAAATATTGTCAAACATGGAAAATCATTTTGGTGAGTTAAAGTTCGATATCGAACAAGAAAATAGATAAGTCCAATCTGACATCAAAGGAACTACCGTAATAGCTCATTTAGAAGATTTCTCAAGGGTATCCGCATAGTCACACCAGCATATAACAGAGGCTCCAAACTTTTGGGTTTGGGTAAGATATACACTTATTTTTAGTTCTTTTTTCTAAATGGTGCTCTAGTTTCAAAGGTACATTCAATGATTCAAATAACCAGCGCATTGTTGGATGTTACAGGTGCGAAAGGATTAAAAGGTTAAAGGGTTAACCAAAATAAATTCCTGATCCCAACCAAAACAAGCCTTCAGGGCCAAGAAACAACAGACTATTTTGGTGATATCGATGCAACAGTAGCAATTTTCAGAAAATATTTGAAGGAGAAACGTGGATCAATATCCAACACACAACTCTCCATCAAATATTTTGTGAATTTGAGATTAATTACTAAGTTATTTTCTAAAGTATCAAAGGTCCAGACAACACTGAAAATGCTCCTCAGGCATAGTGGATAGCCATAGGTTAGAAGTACGGCCTGGCACTTCTTAGAAATGTGAGTCTGCGCATAGCATACAGAATTCTTGAGACCCCCCCCCCCCCCCTTTAGGGGGTAAATAGGACAAAACAGCCCTGAGTAACTAAACATGCTTCTTACGCATCTCATTAAATATTCTTTTTAGGTCGGCTGAAGTTTTACATAACTGTGACATAACAATGCAAGAATGTTAGGCATGAAATATGCCTAAAATTTCCATGCCCCAATCCGTACCTTATGCAGTCTAACATAATATTTTGATTGTTTTAACCCATTAATGCTCACTGCGGTCAAAAGCAGCCTGACAATTTTGTTGGAATATTTCAGGCAAAACAAATATGGGGAAAATTTTTAAGGTGAATGTTGATCAGATCACCACACACAACTTTCCTTCAAATATTCTGTAAAAACATTCCAAATTTCAAAGTTATTGTCCAAAAAGATGCCTGACAATTTTGATGAACTCTTGCATAATAAAAACATATTAGATGGAGAAATGTTAATCAAAAGATTACCAACAACTCTCTATCAAATGTTGTGTAAAATCAATCTCAATTGAAGTAAAAGTAATTGTCAAAGATCTAACATCTAAGTATCTAAAATCCAGACAACAATTTCTGTAGGAACTCTTCAGCATTAATGGGTTAATTCTGCAGAAAATTGAAGCACCCAGGAAAAACTACCAACTTAACACTGACAACTTTCTCACATGACGTGAGCCAGATTAACACTTTGGCTGCTGGTGGCTAGTTTGGCCTATACAAAATGATGCGAAATGATTAAATAATGACTAAAATTCCTGGTAAATAGGTACTCCTCTGAGAGTACTTAGTGAGAGCTATCCAGTGAATACCAACATGACAGGGTTTAGATTGTTTTCAAAAATCTTTGTGTCCTTGTGCTTTGGACGAAAGTAGCCTCAGTATAGGAAGGGTTACGTATTAATGGGTTAAACTGGAGTACCCAGGAAAAACTACCACCTTACCACTGACAACTTTCTCACATGACTTGAGCCAAATTAAACTCAGCCAATGGTGATAGAGAGTCAGTGGTGTTCGAGGTCTTAGACTTGATAATACAAAGGCGTGTATGGATGGACTTTGGTTTTCTCCTGACAGGTAATGCACACCCCCTCATACCTGTATCACACTTTCCTGACATGTTTACACGTAATCCCAAACATAATTGATGACCCTCTCTCAGTACTTAACCTGGTCAGATTAAGATTGTAAAACAAACTCCTCCCACAACACTTATCAGTTAGATATATACCCTTAACCCATTAATACTCGCAGCGGCCAAAAGCAGCCTGACAATTTTGATTCATTCATGCAGGCAAAAGCAAGATTTTGAAAAAATTTAAAGGAGAAATGTTTGTCAGGACATTACTAACAACTGTCCTTCAAATGTTTTGTAAAATCATTCATAATTCCAAAATTATAGTCAAAAGTATCACAGATCCAGACGACTTTTTCTAGAGGAACCTTTAAGCACTAATGGGTTAAAATGAGAACCTACCTGTGGCCTTAAAGCGTGGTATTATACATTCTTAACCGATCAATGCTCAAAGCGGCCAAAAGCAGCCTGATAATTTTGAGGAAATACTGTGGGCAAAATCAAAGTTAGGTAAATATTTGATGGAGAAATGTTGATAATAACATTACCAACAACTCTCCTTCAAACATTTTGTAAAATCATTCTCAATTGCAAAGATATTGTAGAAAGTATCATAGTTCCAGACGACAATTTCTGGAGGAACTCTTAAGCATTAATGGGTTAAGATTAAGAGAGCCACAACACTAGTCTGTGGCCTGATGTGTCTGAGATATGAATCCTTTAAACCAGAGGGCCGCAGCAAAAATCAAAACCTGTATTTGACTGGGTAACACCCCCCCCCCCCCCCCCCCAAAAAAAAAAAAACAAAAAAAAAACAGTAAAGTCAAACTACCACACTATTCTGGTGAGAAATCTCTGACAAAAATGTCTTAAAAGGGAAGATGTTCGATGGAATTCAATTTACATGTTTCCTTCGAATAATTTGGGGATTACTAAATTGTTCCTAACTTATTTTCATAATTGCCATAGACCTAGAAGAAAGTTTTCAGGGGAAATTCCAGGCGTGACAACATTCCATACTGTTTGTTTTCATATCTTCTTATCCCATTAACCCACCCTGCTGTAGATAACAGTTAAAGACCCCTATTAAAGATGTAAGATATGGGTTTAATAGGACCTTAGCACATTCCCCATTGCCACTTAACCCATTTACACTCAGAGCGGCCAAAAGAGGCCTGACAATTTTGAAAATATTTTACTTACAAAATCATTTTTTTGAAAACATTTGAAGGAGAATTGTTGATCAGAAGTCAAACAACAACTCCCCTTCAAATATTTTGCAAACTTTTGCTTTATTCACAAGTTATTTTCAAAAGTATGAGAGTAGCATACGACACTTACTAGAGGAACTCTGAGTGTAAATGGGTTAAGCAAAAACGGGACATAATGATGCTAATTGGACTGTTTATCTTTGTCTGAATCTAGTCTGAAACTGTATTTCTTTTTCACCCTTTCCAACCCAAGTGTCTCTCCAAAACTAAGACTACAAACTACAACTTTGAAAATCTTTCAAATATGAAAAATTAATGAGTCAAATGTGTAAAGACTGAAAATTGGTATTCACTAAAGTTTTGGTATTCAGTGACAAATCCTTGAAGGCAAGAACAAGTGCTTAACCCATTCACACTCAGATGTTCCTCATGAATGTATCATCTGCTACTCTCACACTATTGAAAATAACTTTGGAAGAAAGGGAAAGTTCACAAAATATTTGAAGGAGAGTTGTTGCTTGGCTTGTGATCAACATTTCAAATGTTTTCAAGAAAATGCCTTTACGATTAAAATATTTCCAAAATTGACAGGCCTGTTTCGGCCGCTCTGAGTGTCAATGGCTTTAGTCTAGGATTGCATACCAAATTGTGATTCATAAATGCCTAGTATATTTAATATATTCTGATTGTTTTGCAGATTCAAATTCTTGAAATTCACAAAATACTCATTTGCTAATCTGCCAATTTGTTTTCTGAAATTATCTATTTTTGTTCGTCAGCCTTAGGTTTTATACATTAATACAATTGCCAGATAGAAAGTATCATTTTAAACAATGAGAAATATTTGACACATTTAATGCCTAACATAAATTATCATAAAGTACCATTAAAATACAATTTGAAATATTTTGACACATTTTATGTTTAATTAGTATCATTCCATTCAATTGGGGATATCTTTCTTGGCTCTCGCCATTTGATATTGCATTTCATATCCTTTTTCAAGCTGGTTAATGAGTGATCATTAATAAGTTAATTGCCATTAAAATATATTTAACCCTTTCACACTTTGAGATGAGGAGAATCATCCAGCTCAATGATACTTTCGAATGAGACATGAATTCACAAAATGTTTGAAGAAGAGTTAATTGCTAATGTTTCTCATGATTTTTGAAGGGTGGGTAAAGGGGTTAGTTTAGTAGACATGGAGGGGTTAACTCAGAGCAGCCAAAAGAGGCCTGACGATTTTGGAAATATTTAACTCACGAACACATTTTCTTGAAAACATTTGAAGGAGAAATGTTGATCACAAGTCAAACAAGAACTCTCCTTCAAATATTTTGTGAATTTTTGCTTTATTCAAAAGATATTTTCAAAAGTATGAGAGTAGCAGACGACACTTTCTAGAAAAACTCTAAGTGTGAATGGGTGAAAGGTGTAAATAACTGAGTGAGAAATGGAGCCCACTCAGATGGCTAGTTTGTGAAAACATCTTTTACAATGATCCAAAACAAAGTGAAGGTTGATGAATAAGCCTTTTCCAAAATCCATTTCTGGCAATGGATTAACATGAAAATATGAAATTCAACCTATTTAAGAAGCTAGCTGTGCTGATTAATAATCTATGAAAATATATCCTTAAGTGTCCCAGTGAAAGAACCCATGCCTGTCTCTGTCACATGACCTTAGCTTTTCTGTTAATGAATTGACATAAAAAATATGAAATTCAACCTATTCAAGTAGCTAGTAATCTAAATCAAAATCTGTGAAATTATATTTTCAAATGCCCTGTTCCAGTGATAGAACCCTTGCCTGTCTCTGTCACATGACCTTAGCTTTTCTGTCAATGGATTAACTTGAAAATATGAAATTCAACCTATTTGAGTAGCTAGCTATCTCAAATATAATCTATGAAATTATATTTTCAAAGGCCCTGTTCCAGTGATAGGAGCCTATACCTGTATCTGTCACATGACCTTAGCAGTGCCCTTGATGGGGTGACAGGAGGGGTGGTGTCTCTCACTAGACCGTGACCATGCCCACTGGGCACATCTCTACCATGTACCCCATTCACACCTAGAGATCTCCTTGACACCTGTCGTCTGGACATTTCATACTTTCGAAAATAACTTCCAAATTAATCAAAATTTAGAAAAATATTTCAAGGAGAGTTGTTGGTTAGTATCTGATCAACATTTCTCCCTGAAATAGTTTCTGAAACATATTTTTGTGAGAGAGATATCATCAAAATAGTCAGGTTGTTTTGGGCGCTATGGGCATGAGTGGGTTAAATACCACAGACACGCCTCACACACTATCAAACGCATCCTACTGTAAATACACATATTTCCTATACCTGTCCCTACACAGGGTTTTAGCCAGGATTTTGAAACTGGGTGCCCAACATTGGCAATAAGGAAATTGTGTGGAGTGCTAGTTTTCAATGGAGACAACAGTATACTCAGATTACAGCTATAAATATGTACTAACTTATTAGAATAAATAGAATAAGGCTTAATATCCATATGCGATGTTGTGGGAATTATATTAAAAGTCAAATATATGTTTGAAATTGACATTTTCAGAAATCGCTCACAAACAATGGGTTTGCTGAGGGGTGATTTTTGTCCAAATGACACCGACACCCTGCTGGCTAGGACTATGTCCTACCATCTAGTTTTCTGTAGTTACCTGTAGTTTCTACCTATGGATTACCTGTACTCACAGACCTCTTTAGCAGTTTTATTGATTATTCATCTCATCCTAAACAGTTCTGTGAACATCTCCTATAACTTCCCTTGATGTAATTATCTCTCTTGGCTAATACCAAAAGCTTGTTACGTGACCCTACCTAAGCTTACCTGTATCTTTCTATTAATTACTATCAACTTTAGTCATTCTATTGATCCTACATCATCAACTTGAGACCTCTCAAGCAATCCTATTGATTATAAACCTGGGGAAAATGGAATACACTTTACATTTTATAGGGTGTGAATACCTCAACTTACATCATGAATTTAGTTCTAAATATTACTCTACATTTACATGATGTAACTATCTCAGTAATTACCAAGACTTTAGTTCTGAATATTTCTCCACATCTACATGCCAAGATTTCAGATTTATATCCTAAACGTTGTTTACCTATCTTACCTGTGGATACCTGTGATACCTACCTAAATGGGTACCTGTATCTATTTACCTTTTGATTAGTATCAACCAGAGAACTTTAAAGTCACTCTTCTGATCATTCTTTCTTAACAATACTGTGAACAACAAGAGATCTCTCCAACTTAACATGGCACCTGTCCCCCCCCCCCCCAACCCTGATTACATTTTTACCTGTGTTACCTGTATCACCTACCTACCAATTATAGTATTACCTGTCAAACAACATTAAATACATTTTTTAACAGTGGTTACCTGTTTTCATCGACCTGAAAATTATCATCAAACCTCAAACCCTCAAACCCCAAAGTGTTACCTATACCCCACTCGGAAACATATTTTTCACCTGTGGTTAGCTGTGCCATTGTCATACCTTATTATCAACAAAAGGAGATATCTCCAACTAAAAGTGCTACCTGTCTCCCACCCTTAAACACATTATTCACCTGTGGTTACTTGTGCTACCTACCTACTAATTACCAATAACCTGCTAACACTCCAATTATAAATCTTATCTGTCTCCTACCCCAGATTTCAATTTTATACCTGTGGTTACCTGTTTAATCGACCTGGCAACTATATCAACCCTCAAACATTCAAATAGGAGATCTCTGCAACTGAAAGTGTTACCTGACCGCCCCTCCCCTCCACCCTTGATTAGATTTTACACCTGTTGTTACCTGTGTCATCCCCCATCAATTACCTCTCAAGCCATCCTGTTTGTAATTCACCCTAGCCGATGATCCGAGTGATCCGAGTGATCCGAAACTCTCCCGGATATTTTATGCGAGGTGTTTGTAAATGCCAATTCGTACTGATTCCGTAATCACTTGTTTCCAACGCTGATCCAAAGCCGATTCTCTTCCTGGTATACCTACAAAGTGAGAACTTTCTTGCCACCCTAAGAGATATTGTGAATACTGAAATATTGCTTTATCCGAGATGTGATAATCCTAAATAAACGCCCACTCCATCGATGTGAGATCTATCACTGTTCCGTTGGTTCCGGAGATCTGATTGTTTGTATAGTAACACCTAAGTCAGTGTGTATGTTTGAGCAGTGTGTGCAGTTATCCTTGGCCTCATATCCTTATCCTGAGGGTGTTGGGGTGGTTGATCTTGGACACCCCAGTAGGTGGGCAGGGTACGGTACGGGTACGGTACAAGTTCCTGAATGTTTGTACAATAACACCGAAGTCTACCTGTATGCGTAGTTAGTGTTTCCTTTTTGTCCTGATCCCCAGTATAAAATGTTGAGGGTGGTTGATCTTGGGCACCCTACTAGGTAGGCAGGGTGCGGTACTCCGGGTACTACACGGGTACAGGGTTCCGGTACAGGACCAGATACCATCCAGCCAATCTCGAGAGAGTCTCACAGCGAAGTGCGTGCACTGCTCTCTTCGCCCCAGCTATCTAGTAGTGTGAGTACCATGCCTGGCTGGCCCGCGCTGACCTTAATTTGCCTGTCTTCACCCAGCCAGCAGTCCTGTACTGCTCAGGCAGGTATTAGTGGGGAAAAGACGAGGATGCTCTCAGTGATGCTTTAATGAGCAGCCGGCTGACGAGCGCCCAGGTATGACTTAACCAAGAGTAAGAATACCTGTACAGGTATTGGTGGGGAAAAGACGAGGATGATGTCAGTGATGCTTTAATGAGCAGCCGGCTGAAGAGCGCCCAGGTATGACTTAACGAGTAAGAATACCTGTACAGGTATTGGTGGGGAAAAGACGAGGATGATGTCAGTGATGCCTTAATGAGCAGCCGGCTGACGAGCGCCCAGGTATGACTTAACGAGTAAGAATACCTGTACAGGTATTGGTGGGGAAAAGACGAGGATGTTGTCGGTGATGCTTTAATGAGCAGCCGGCTGACGAGCGCCCAGGTATGACTTAACGAGTAAGAATACCTGTACAGGTATTGGTGGGGAAAAGACAAGGATGATGTTGGTGATGCTTTAATGAGCAGCCGGCTGACGAGCACCCAGGTATGACTTAACCAAGAGTAAGAATACCTGTAGTCCCACACAGCACAGGTAGAAGAGGAAAATGATGTCAGTAATGCTTTAACCTTTATGCTGCTGGTTGCTACTTTGGCCAATACAAAATGATGCAAAAAACCTGCAAAATGACCGAAACCCTGTTAAATGGGTACTCATCTGAGAGTATTCAGTGAGACCTATCCAATGAATACCAACATGACAGGGTTTAGATGGTTTTCAAATATCTTGCGCCCTTGTGCTTTGGATGAAAGTAGCCTCAGCATTGGAAGGGTTAATGAGCAGCCAGCTGCAGCGGAGGGCTGTCAAGCATTCAGGTGTGACATAATGAAGAGTAAGAATACCTGAGGGATCATCCCTTACGTATCCCATCACCTGGCGAAATATTTACGACAAAATCATCTAAACCATGTCATTCTTGTATTCATTAGAAAGCTCTCGCTGAGTACTCTCATATGACTACCCATTTGCCAGGGTTTCAGTCCTTTTTTAGGTTTTTTGCGTCATTTTGTATTGAAGTGTTGACGAGCACCCAGGTGTGACATAACGAAGAGTAAGAATACCCGAGGGATAACCCTTAAAATATGCATCCCCTCACCTCGGGAAATATTTCTGAAAATCATCTAAACCTTGTCATGTTGGTATTCATTAGAAAGCTCTCGCTGAGTACTTTCAAATGAGTACCCATTTGCCAGTGTTTCAGTCATTTTTCAGGTTTTTTGCATCACTTTGTAAAGGCAAAATTAGTCACCAGCAGCATAAGGGTTAATGAGCGGCCCAGGGTCTTAGCCAGGATTCCAAAAATGCCTGTCCAAACAACAATTTCAAAATTTTGGCCCGTCCAGATTTAGCTACTTATCTACTTCAAATCCTTATACCAGCTACATTTAATAGCATAGTAGGTCAAAACGGGCAATTTACACTTCAGCTATGTCCTGGGAGATAGTTTGTTAGGGAAATATTTGGTTATTACACCCCAAAAGTCAAAATTGAAAATTCACCATAGAAATTTTTGCCTGTCCAAACAGGAGGTTTTAAGAAACTACCTGTCCAAAAGACAGGTAGGACGGATCCTGGCTAAGTCCCTGAATTGAGCGCTCAGGTGTGACATAACGAAGAGTAAGAATACCTGAGGGATGATCCGTTACGCGTCCCCTCGCCTGGGGAAATATTTGCGTGTGCCTTTCTCACATCTTTCATTCATCCCTCTACGGTCTGTTTCCCTCAGAGCTTCCTCCCTGTCAACACAATTTGTACGTAGTCTCATCGTATATAACCCATACCAAATGTAGCTGTGACTTCCTAGGATATCCTGGGATTTTTTTTTTAGGGAAATCCTTTTTTCTTCTGCTGCCTATGAACATAATTGCTACTTAGTCTCATCGCATAACCCATACCAAATGTAGCTGAGACTTCTGGGATATCCTGGGATTTTTTTTAGAAAAATCCTTCTTCTTTCTTCTTCTCCTGCCTATGAACATAATTGCTACTTAGTCTCATCACATACGCCATACCAAATGTAGCTTAGAATTCTCATGATATTCTGGGATCTTCATAGGATGATCCTGGGAATTCCTTATCATTCCTAGCTTCCTGAATTCCTAATAAGATATCCTACAATTTTCCTAAGACTTTATAGGATATCCTTGAATTTTTTAAGGAAAATTTTCTTTTCTGGCCTGTCAACATATTAATTGGTATGTAGTCTCATCACATAAACCTTACCAAATGTAGCTGAGACTTCCTGGGATGTCTTGGGATTTTCATGGGAAAATCCTACAGATTCCTTTTTATTCGCAGCTTTATGTGATAGAGTTTACCTTTTTATCTTTAAATTTTTTTTGTTTTTTTTTCCATGCACTTGTGATAAAACAAGTAAATCTATAAAAAAATAGTCAACAATATAGTCTCTAACATATTATAACTTGGTTGAACATGTCACAGAATAATAATCTTTATTCCACGAGGGTATTTACACAGTCAAATACAGGATTTGATTTTGTCTGTGGCCCTAATAAAATATAAGAGTGAGCTATACAAATAAGTAGAACATTACTCTCCTCTAGCCTGCATAGCATTTTGAAGCAGTAGAAGTTTGTGTTGGTAATTACAATCATATGATCCTATTAGTGCTGTTATAAGCAACATGTTGACAGCTAGATTTTAACAGTTCATACCTCACATACCTGAACCCTTCTATTGCTGAGACTATTTTGTCCAAAGTACAAGGGAGCAAAGAGGTTTTAAAACCATCTAAACCCTGTCATGTTGATATTCAATGGATAGCTCTCACCAAGTACTCTCAGATGAGTGCCCATTTTCCAGGGTTTCAGTCATTGTATAGCATCATTTTGTATTGGACAAATAAGCTACCAGCAGCATAAGGGTTAACAGTACATACCTTACATACATTAACGTATATACGATACACCTTAACTATTTAGGGCCTTGTGCAATTTGTAAGGTATTAAAGTTGGTCCTCACATTAATCAAGAACTATAATCCTCCCTTTGAGCTGTTTTAATCATAACATTGAAAATGAATCACATCTGGGTTTGGATATGTGTGTGTATATGTATACTTTTTGAAATTTGAATTTTTCCTGATCTAGAA
>OZ012697.1:34818954-34878954 GCA_963942565.1 Maea johnstoni
ATATATATATATATATATATATATATATATATATATATATATATATATATATATATATATATATATATATATATATATATATATATATATATATATATATATATATATATATATATATACATATATATATATATATATATATATATATATATATATATATATATATATATATATATATATATATATATATATACTAGTATATATATATATATATATATATATATATATATATATATATATATATATATATATATATATTATATATATATATATATATATATATATATATATATATTATTGACTTTAGACATGCTACAAAAGGTATATGCAACAAAGTAAATCAGGTACAAAAAATAATACAAAGAATAACATAATCAAAGAACAGTGTTAATTAACTAAACCAAGAAAAGTAAACTGTCACTATTACCTTGGTTTGGTCTTCTAAGCTATTACTATAGTGCCCCTTTTTCACCTTAACATTTTACAGAAACTATTTGAAGGAGAAACGCTGAGTTGAACCCAACCCTCACCTCCTCTTCAAATATATTGGCAGTTTTCGGTTAATTCTAAAGTTATTTTCAAAAGTATCAAAGACCAATACGACACTCGTCTAGGAAATCTCGCGGCAGGTTACGAAAGGGTTAACGGATTCCATTCGGGCGGACACCTTGCCAAGTGCGGCAATAGTTGATACTGTATCGTCTTATCACGTTGACAGAAAAGATCGATGGCATTTTTCCCGATCGCTAAGCATGTAATTTCTGTTATGGCTGGCCGAGATTGACCGACAAATAATCGTTATTTCTGAGCATTCCTTCTGATTTCCGGAAACCGAGTTATATCCTCCAAGTTTACCGCACGACCATATTGATTTTTATTTATAATTTTGAATCTCATAGGCCATCAAATAACTGTTTTACTATGAGAGACAATTTGTAATTTTGTTCTTTTACGATTGAGATTCTAGAATTTATTTTTAAAAATAAACATTGAAAGTTTTCATTTTTTAGATAACGGATTTTTAAGTGCGTGTTCCGTGTAATGTTTCTTTTTTCAAAGGTGTTTCTAATTTGAATATGATATAGTATTCAATATTCACACAAGCGACCAGAAACAAAATTCAAAATCCCAATATAAATATAGGCAACTCTGCGTAATCCGGACTGATGTGGACACTGAATTTCTGTCCGGATTAAGCAAAATCCGAATTATGCATGTAGGAATTATATGTATAGGAAGGTACTAGGTCTTTCCAATCTGTCCGGTTTAGACGAAAATCCGGATTACACATGTCCGTATTAAGCAGAGTTGCCTGTACGTTGTTCAAACGAGTTAACAAATGCAGTTGACCTTCTCAACTTGAACACACAGCTCAACTCGTAATTGCGACACAGAAACTGTTTATTGTCACCTTTTCTTCAATATTTCGGCTAAATCATGACTATCCGTTTGTAAGTGTTGGAAGAAACCAGAAATCAGCGGAACACCGCCGCCTATCCACGAGTCACTGGCAACTTTCCCACATACCTCTAGCGAAACAAGAAAATGCGATTTCTGATCATTGTTGCAACTTTTCCACATACCTCAAGCGACACAAAAAATACGATTTCTGATCATTGTTGCAACTTTTCCACATACCTCAAGCGACACAAAAAAATGCGATTTCTGATCATTGTTGCAACTTTTCCACATACCTCAAAGTGACACAAGAAAATGCGATTTCAGATCATTATTGCAACTTTTCCACATACCTCAAGTGACACAAGAAAATGCGATTTCAGATTATTCACTCAGGTCATTAACCCTTTCATGTCTGGAAAGTACACATGGTCTGACATATTTGGAGTCATCTTTAATAACTGGCAATATTTCAAGAAATGTTTGATTGAGAATTGTTGTTTTGGATGGGTTTGACAATTCCCCTTCAAATATTTTTATGATGTTCTGCTGATAGATGAGTTATGTTCAAAGATGTCAGACTTCACATAAAATCAAGATGCAAAAGGGTTAGGGACTGGGATATCGGCTGTACCGCTCTCTCATTGGCTGCAAGCAGGGGTTTATCAGTCGACATCTGATGGCTTCATAATCCTAGCAAATCTTCGTCTAGGGTATGAATAAGGAATTGCATTTTTGAGCATTTGGGCATGTTGATCAATAAAGAGCACACGTAACCTGACGACTTTTTTCTTGTATGGTGTATTAGAATTTGAATTATAGATCAAGATTTAACCCCACACACTTTACCCACCTTTCATCTCGTCCTTGCTTGGAGCTCTGTTTCACCTTAGATGACGTCCAAACACAAGTGGATTCGAAACCAGCCGGTCAACCTAAACATGCTAGCCTCAACCAGTGTCAAATAATAGCCCCCCTAATAGCCCAAAATTGTTGCCCAGCTGATGGTGGAGATCAGGTTTCTCTGTAATGTACCGGTAATCGATACGAGAGCCCTGATTGGTCCTTGTTCCCACGTGACCTCGCTCTACTGCCAGTCAGTGACTCCTGGCATGAGTCCAGCACCTCACTATAGCGCATATAGTAATTGATCTCTCGCTGCGGCTACATATCCATTCTTTTCTTCATCCATGGTTTTACACATTTATGCTCAAGAGGTCCTCAAGGAATAATCGTCTGAATTATTGCTTTTGACAATAACCTAGAAATTGAGAATTATTCCAGGGAATATTTGAAGGAGAGTTATTGTTTATTGTTCTGATTAATATTTTTCCTTCAGACATTTTCCTTATTATGCTTAGACATCAAAATTGGCAGACTCTTAAAATGGCCGCAGTGAGCACCAATGGGTTAAAACTTTCGCCCGAATATTATGATATTGTTGGACAAAATTTTGAAGAGTATCGTCAAAACATTTGAAATTTGAATTCCGGTTGAATTCCGTTTAACATTCCTTCTTCTTAAAGTTCCTGTAGACACATTGCAGAAAGATGGTACCAAAAAGACTGACATTTTGAGGCACCACAGTGATGAATTGATAAAGGTATTTATAGAAATCCTTGCAATGTATTACTTAGCGTGTAGATACATCTTAGAATCTAAGGATAAATCAACGACTACAATTGTTTCATTTTATCTAAAATTCAGTCTCCCAATTGAATGAGGAAGTGTATATATATATATATATATATATATATATATATATATATATATATATATATATATATATATATATATATATATATATATATATATATATATATATATATATATATATATATATATATATATATATATATATATATATAGAGGTATTCAGGTCTGATTGAATTTTAAGCGAATACCAGTAAATAGCTTTCAGAGAAAATCCATGCCACCGCATAACATCCTTCCTAGCCTCATCTTAGTTTACTTTACCAGCTTATACCTTGCCTCTTCCTTCTGCTGTTGAATATGTTGTTTTTTTTATCTTAGATCTTGGTTGCTCATCTAAGCTTAGTATATAGATGAATAAAAAACTTTTATTCATCTAAGGTTTTATCTTATATTATCCGTCACATTTGCACCGTCGACGTCGTAGGATTGGGCTTAGATGACCAAATACAAGTGGATTCGAAACCAGCCGGTCAACCTGAACATGCTAGCCTCAACCAGTGTCAACTATGATAGCCGCTAATAGGCCAAAATTGGTGCTCTGGGCACCCCCAGCTGGTGGTGGAGATAAGGTTTCTCAGTAATGTAATCGATGCGAGAACCCTGATTGGTCCTTGTTCCCACGTGACCTTCGCTGATGCCTTATCTGGTACTCCTGGCATGAGTCCAGCACTTAATTATAGTGCATATAGTAATTGGTCTCTCACTACATATTCATTCTTTTCTTCATCCAAGGATTAGGGTTAGGTGGTGTTTTACGCCGGGTACTACAGTTTTCTCTACAACTGGCTAGTTACAACTGGCTAGTCACGACTTTAGCCGCAAGTGGCTAAAAAAATTCCAAATACCATCCACTCGTACCATCGTAGGATCTGCTGCATTCACAGGAATGAGACGACAAATTGTACGGTTTGGTGAGGTGTCGCCATCTATTGAGTTGATACTGAACCAAATGTGCATTGCGTTCCAGGCGGCCTTTCTTTGAGACAAATGCGTTTGGTTATTCTTAGATGAGCAACCACAATATTTTGATCCAAGGGGTATTCAAGGCCTATTAACAACCTTTATTTTTGGCAGGAAAGCAGGCGTGCATTTTCTTAAAAAAGAGATGCATGTTCATATATAATCTTACCGTTTCTCTTAGGGCTATTCCATTTGAATGTACATGGGGGGGGGGGGGGGGGGGTGGAACGCTCACATATTAAAAAAAATCATGGGGGAGGGGGTCAAGATGAAAAGATTGGGGGTTTACATGAAAAAAAAAATCATGGGGGGGGGGGAGGGGTCTGAAATTGTGAGCGTTCCACCCCCCCCCCCCCCCCATGTACATTCAAATGGAATAGCCCTATTACGTAATAATGTAACAGATATACCATACGTGGGACATCTTTTTGGATTTCATAATCTTCGTAATTTCTTGTAATCATCATGTTTTACCATATTGGTACTACTTATAAATAAATTGATTAGTAGTCTTGTAGGACGGATTTGTATGCATTTCAGCTGATTGGGAAAGCATTCTTTTCTAAGTACTCATATCCAATCTTGCCAATGTTGGGATGCAGCAAGCCAACATTAATGATATAAAATCATTATTTACAAGGTAATTGGGTTATTTGCAAATACAACTTTTTGACTCCTTTTTTGAACATTTTACTTAGTCAATCTACGTTTGGACAGAGAAATACATCCCCTTGAACCGCAACGCCATAGGCACAGCATGCTAGCACCTAGGGTATGTGCGCCTCGGGTTACGCGGTGTAGCCTTGGTCACGTGATCTGATCTGTGCAATTAGCATGCAGCATCCTTTCTAGGTCAGATAGTTGCCAAGGAGATGGGAGGCAGCGACATTTGATGATGCATGGACAGTGCCCGATCCCGGTCTACTTATCTCAGGTTTGGACATGATGGGAAGAAGGGGTGCCATATAATTTTGATTTTTGTAAACGATCATGAAGGATTGTTAAATGCGTTTGCATTTGGTGAAACAGGAAGCAAAAATCACACCATTTCATTTTAAGTGAAATTTCTCTTGAACTTATATCCGTATCCAAGCAAGCATAGGGTCTTAACCCTTTAGTGCTTGAGAGTTATGATTGAAATTGTCGTTGACATCTTAGATGCTAGTGACAATAACTCCGAAATTAAGAATATTTTGGGATTTTATGATATCCAACCTCAAGCCTAGACATATAGTGATGTCAGATTTCACTTTTGGACATTGGTATAAGAATTTTCTCATTTAAGAAGTTAAGTCTTCAATTTCAACTAAATTAAAAAGATAAGTAGTTTACCCACTCATGTCTGTAGTGCCCAAACCCATCCTCATATCTTTGGTAATATTTTTCAGTACTTTTTGGGTATTTTTCAGCAAATATATGTAGGGGAAATGATGTTCATCATGGAACTCTCTTTAAATATTTTTGCAAATTTAGGCTTAATTGAAGAGTTCGTTGCTTTAGTATGTCAAGTTCAGAATATACTAGTATAGGAGTTTTCCAGGCATGAATAGGTTAAGTTAGCCCCTTGGACTTGATATGACAATCTTCAGGAATTTGAGTTACTTAGCCGTATCTATAGATGTTTTTTCTGCTATTTTAACCCATTAATACTTGAGTTCCTCTAGAAAGTATTGTCTGGAGTGAAGATACTATTGACGATAACCTTTGAATTGAGAATTATTTTAGGAAATATTTGAAGGAGAGTTGTTGGCAATATTTTGATCAACTTTTCTCCTTGAATATTTTTGAAAATTATGCTTTAGCCTGAAAGATTTCATCAAAGTTATCAGGCTGGTTCTGGCCGCGGTGAGTATTAATGGGTTAAGGCAAACCAGAGCACAAGGGAACATCCACTGGATAACCGCAAGTCACAGACAACTTACCAATAAGCCATGAATGGGTTGCTGAAGATTTTGGGGAATATAAGACAGTTTTGTGGAAGTAGGTCACAATTAAATAATCAACATTGGAACACAATAAAAATACAACTCAAAGTCAGTTTGTACAGTTTGAAAACCATAGAGGTTTATTTTAAACTCACAGATATGAAATGAAGTAACAGTATTCATAAAAGCACACACATTTATATTAACTTCTCCTCATCGTTGGAGGGTTCCTGGTAGACAGACTCGGTCGCTCCTTTTTTCCTGACTACGGTATGTACACAACACTGTCGCTAAGGGTACCTCAAAACACCGCATGAAGAGGGCTTGAAAATAACCCTTATGCTGCTCGTGGCTAATTTGGATAATACAAAATGATGCAAAAAACCTTCACAAATGACTGAAACCCTGGCACATGGGTACTCATCTGAGTGCTCAACGAGAGCTACCAAATGAATACCAACATGACAGGGTTTAGAGGATTTTCAAGAATCTTTGCTGAAACCCTGGCACATGGGTACTCATCTGAGAGTACTCAGCAAGAGCTATCCAATGAATACCAACAAGTCAGGGTTTAGATGGTTTTCAAAAAAAAATTCGCCTGTGTCCTTTGGAAGAAAATTGTCTCAGCATTGGAAAGGTTAACCTGACGCCGAAGAATCTCTTACATTACAGCAGCCAATGAGCTTCCTCCGATATTTGGTCAGGGAGCGCTAAGGCGAATTTCTTTATTTACAGGTCACCTTCTTTCAGTAGCATGTAAGGACTCTGTGTAAAGCTTCCCATAAAAGAAGATTTTCATTTCAAGCCCAACTTTATACAAAATTTGGCCCTCATAGGTTTTCCCCAGTTAAACAAAGAAATGAGGATTTCGATTTCAGATTTTGTAAATTAAGTGCATATCATCTCACTTATTCCCATCAGTACCCAACACAAATGAAATTTACTTGGAACTTTAATGGAATCAGTACAAAATGACGCAAAAATCCTGAAAAATGACTGAAACCCTGGCACATGGGTACTCATCTGAGAGAGCTCTGCAAGTCATTTCCAATGAATACCAATATGACAGGGTTTAGATGATTTTCAAAAATCTTTGCTTTCCTGTGCTTTGGACAACGGGGCCTCAGCATTGGAAGGGTTAAAAACCTCTTTTTAGATGTTTGACCACATAATCACTTCATATATGGATAGGATGATGAGAGACCTCTAACAGCAATGAACACTTCGCATGAAAATGAAATACCAAAATCTTTCAATTACAATGATTCAAAATATCATTTCAAGAACCTCTTCTTCTTTTCAACCAATATAAATAGCAATATTTTTCTACAATGCTTTTATTTTGAAGATATCAGTAAAACTGGGAGACAAAGAAGCGGCCATGTTGCAATAAGAAAAGAATACAGGGATCTTGTTTGATTTCAACTCATTTTGATTTATCTGGTCTCCATTTTTTTGATATAAATTGTAGTTGATTTGACTACCTTTATTTTTTATTCCTTCCAGTCACCCACGCATGCAAATTGCCCAAATTATTAGACCAAAAACTGAGAAAGCATGAGAACTAATAATGCTTTTGAGGTGCGCTTGATTTTAAGAAATATATTTCTGTAAAGATGACTTTGGCAGCTCTTCAAGGAGAAAGGTAAGAAAACAATATAAAGCCAATTTATACCTGCCGCCGCCCCAAATCGCCTTCATTCTTTTTGTAATATATTTTAGTCCTGAGCATTTTGCAAAAAATATTTGAAGAAGAAATGCTGTTTAGAATCAGACTCACAACTCTTCTTCAAATATATTGTCAATTTATGCTTAATTCAGAAGTTATTTTCAAAAGTACAAAAGGTCCAGACAACATTTTTCAATGAGGTCTCCTCGCATTTGTGGTTTAACCCATTAATGCTCAGAGCGGCCAAAATAAGCCTGACAATTTTGATAATATTTTTCTAACAAAAGCACTTTTTAGGAAATATCCTAAGGGGAAATGTTAATCAGATACCAAACAACAACTATCCTTCAAATACTTTGTGAACTTGTGCTCTATTCCGAAATTATTTTCCAAAGTATGAGAGTAGCAGACGATACTTTCTAGAGGAACTCCGAGTGTGAATGGGTTAAAAATATAGGAAGAGCCACCAACTGTCGATACAGAAAAAGTCAAAGAAGTGAAGCTTCCTCTGAGAATCAACCTGAAGTCAGAAACATGTATTATAACCCTTATGTTGCTGAGGCTATTTTCGTCTGCGCTCAAGGATGGATAATTTTTTGAAAACCATCTAAACCCTGTCATATTGGTATTCATTGGATAGCTGTCACTGAGTACTCTCAGATGAATACCCATGTGCTAGGGTTTCAGTCATTTTTCAGGGTTTTCTTTGCAACATTTTGTATGGACCAAATGAGCCACCAGCAGCATAAGGGTTAATGGTTGGACCACATAAAGGTTTTTACAGAAAATATGACATCTCTGTTTATTATGGCGAAATAAAATCCCGCCTTTTCCACACAAGCACCCCCATACTTGTTGGTCCTCTACCATATCTGTTTCACCTAACAGGAACAGTAGGTTACTATAGGAATTTCCATCTCTGTGTGTAAAACATAGCAGTTTTCGCTGCTACGGGGAGGGGAGGGTGTTGAAAAATGCATTATACAAAGCGCTTATCCCTGATTGGTCTAACCTGCTACTAGAGGATCATGGGAACTCATCTAATTTACATAGGTCACGTGGTGCATTGTGGGAAAAACTTCCTCTCTGGTTCCTTGTGTCATCCAGTATACCATCTAGTGCTTGGGAGGCATCGGAGACAGGGAACCAGCCTCCAGACATTTTTTTGGTGCACAGATGACAACTAATAATATATATAGATTTGAGAAATCACAACTTCGAGTGCAAATATATACAAGCTTTTGCAAAATCTTTCAAACATTCTGCATTGTAATTATTATTCTTTTTTTTTATAATCAATTATGGATAAGAACATTTGATTTGGTTTCATCTCCCTTGCACATAATAACATTTTATCATATAAAAGAACCCCAGGCCAGTTATACAAGCCTCGGTCATTGTATATTTACAGTATTTCTTTCTAGTATTTATGACATGATTCAACTCTAACAAAATAAATAATATATCTACTACCGGCCAGACACGCTCATCCTACCAACTTCATACAGCTACCATCAAATGAAAAAATCCCAATATTTTCACGAAAGGAGTCAACTTAGCCGATAAATACCTACATTAAACAAGGCAATCACATACTGGCAAGATATATTGTACACTGTTTTCTTTTTGGACAAGCAGTTATTTGAAATTCCAGATTATTCAAAGATGTTTCAAAACTGGCAAGATGTTGATTTTTGATCAACATTTAAATTCCAATGAGAGAATGTTGGATATACATATACATATATATATATATATATATATATATATATATATATATATATATATATATATATATATATATATATATATATATATATACATATATATATATATATATATATATACACATATATATATATATATATATATATATATATATATATATATATATATATATATATATATATATATATATATATATATATATATACATATACATATAAATATACATATATATATATACATATATATATATATATATATATATATATATATATATATATATATATATATATATATATATATATATATATATGTATATATATATATATATATATATATATATATATATATATATACATATAACGCTAGGATAAGATGGTAACTGTGATATGTGATAATCAGGGCGTATTACCTTTGCATCCTCCATAATGTGAATGCCTCGACACAACTGAAATACTTTATAAAAACCGTCTACGATAAAAATGAGCTTTTTACATTCAATTCAGTTCAATTCACTTTTCCCCCAACTCCATTTGCTAAGATATGTGTTCACTTCAACTTTTTTCGCAACAACCAGAAAATGAGTGTTGTTTTCTAATGAAATATTAGCCATCAGGGTTTCCTGAATGTATTAGACAATTTACAAAATCCTAGAAATTCCAACTACATACATTTCAAATTACAACCATAAAAGAGTTGCATATCTTTCCTACGTCCCATTCAGAGGTGAAAAACAGATTCCAGTAAAAAAAAATAGAAAAAATACAGAATACCAGGGTAACTTCCCCCTTCACTCCCATATACCAAAATGGTCTGAAAAAATTAGGCTAAATTTCTGAACTATAAGTTTTTTGAAAGAAAATCAAATCAAATTGATCTTAATCCACAATTCTCGATTGACTCATATGCATAACTAGTAAGGTGCATCAAGTATGTGTTTGAGTAATTTCAGGACTTTTTTTTTACCAAATGACTCTTTTATCAGAAAAATAACTATGAACCAAGTTAATTTATTACTCCTGAAGCAAAAATTACTTCAATGATCAGGAGAGTTATTTATTTTAAAAAGTAAAAATCCAGCATCCTCTTACTTTTTTCATTATCTTTTTTTTCTTAAGAGAAGTCAGGGATAAGACCATTTTGCAATTTTGAGAGTGAAAGGGGTAAAGAAATTTCTGCAGAAAAAAGGGAAGGGAGGGAAGTATATTTCCGTTACAGCAGACACAATGAATGATATATTCATTAATTGTTCCTGGTTACAGGTAGAAAACATTATCCAGCTACCCCCAAATCCCATCTAACTCATACATGGTCCCTGTGCAAAGAACATACATCCGCCTCCCCTGCACATATTCCTGCACCCATCCCCCCCCCCCCTGCCCCACCCCCCTTGGAATAAATACAATCGTAGAAACATGGCACTCTCTCATCACCTTCTCAGTCATGCCCTCTTACATTCTCCTAGCTACGTTGCAAAAAAACTGGTGTAAAAATGCTTATTCTCTAAGTCCTGGCTTCTGTATCCCGTTGCCTAGCAACCGTCTCCATAGCAACCAATATTGGCAACGGTTGCTAGGCAACAGGTTCTTTGGTTGCCAGGGCCTTCTAGAGTATTTACAATTGTCTTTTATTTTGGTGATGTCCACGTACCACTATAGACATGCGAGATATCCACTTCTCCCGATGTCTAGTGTCGTAGTTGACCACTAGGGGTCTTGCTGTCTTGGAACCTAGCACTCTGTACAGTTCCAGTTTAATATATTCTATCATAGAGAATTTTTTACAACATACTGTGTTTATAATAAACGTGCACAGTGGCTTGACGTTTTTTCTTGTAAGCTCAATCCATCTGTGCCTTGTTGTCAAAGGCAACTGTAAACAGTATCCATGGAAACGGTAGGCATCATCCAATGAAACATTTCCTTCACACACTTTCTTGCATTGTTCAGTATAGAATAAACCCTTGCCATCGTAGGCATTCTCCACTGTTTATCCAGATCACTACGGAACACAGTTTCGTTATTTGTCATTGTATATCCATTTGCCAAACACTGAAGTTGAGGTATTGCTAACCACATCCAAGTTACACTTGTCACCCTGGTGGCCAAAAGTGGAACTAATAATACTGACCAGCGCCATATATTGTGGTTTTAATGCTGGCCACTAGAGGGCTCTGTAGGTAAAGGCTATCCTGTACTCCACATGGAAGGGATCTCCTAATATTCCGACGTGCAGTAGGCAGTGGAAATCTGCATAATTCTTTCAACAGCGCAATTCCTTTTGGTAGTATCCCTCCTGGCCAATAGGTGGCGATCTAGTAGGCGTACTCCTCAGGAATGTAAGCGAGGTATTCCTTTCACGTCGCCGAGAACACCACAAAATGTGCACATTCCATTCCGTAAACATCACGAATAATCCACTTCCTGCTTTTGTTTGTTCGAGACGCTGAACGAAACTTTGGTTGTGATAATAACGAGTAATGTTCGAACGCTCTTTTCGTAATTCACATCGTCTTTGGCTAAAAAAGTGCCTGCAGTAATTCCATTCACTATTTCTGGGCACTATTTCCTCGTTGCTGTCCATCGATGGTTTTGTGTCCATGACGTTTTGGCGTGGAAGGTATTTCGACCAATGAGCCTCTTCCTCCCTGATGTGGCGCCACCTAGTGTGGGAGATGTTGTGGTGCCACCAAGTGTTGGAGATTTGTGGCACCACTTAGTGTTGGAGATTTGTGGCGCCACCTAGTGTTGGAGATTTGTGGCGCCACCTAGTGTGGGAGATTTGCAGCGCCACCTAGTGTTGGAGATTTGTGGCGCCACCTAGTGTGGGAGATGTTGAAATCGTTCTCGGTCAAGCGCCAACTGTCGCTGGATGGCCTCATGGTGGGCTGCCTGAGCTGATAACTGGAATATGGCAAATTAACAAAGTAATTAATTTATTAACTAAATAATTATTTCAAGAAATAAGTAATCTAATAAGTAGATAATGGAATACAGAAAATATGCATAGTAATCAATTCATTAAGACAATAATTATTTCAAGAAATAAGTAATCAAATAAGTAGATAATTGAATATAGCAAATAAACAAATTGATTAATTAATTGATTAATTACCTTGTGTGCCAATTGTAGATATTTTCAAAGTACGATTAGTCATTTAGAGATTATGATAAAAGTCACTCTTAAAAAGATTAGTCATTTAGAAAATACTTTAAGTAATGCATTTTTCAAAAAAGGTAAGTCAGATAGAAATAACTAAATTAATCAGTTCAGATTTTGAGAAAATCTACGGAAATACCATAAAAGCCAAGTAGGCATCTTTGGCAGGTAGAGAGTTGAAATAATAATAAAAACAATAATTTTATTAGCCCCACTATATATATGGCATGAAAATGATTGAAAATAACTATCATTAGTCTCAAAATAAAAACCAACAAAAATTTTAAAGTTAAAAACTATTATTTGTCTTGCCTGGTGTAATAATTTTATTGACCACACAATATGGCATAAAAATGATTGAATATAACTATTATTCATCTTTATTGAATATGACTATTATTTATCATACCTGGTGTGCTAGTTGAGGGTCTGGGTAGTGCCGCCCGAGGGGGTCTGCGGCGTGCTGCTGGGCCGCTGCCAGGAGCTCCCTCTCCCGCCCGGCAGCCATCAGGGGGTGCGGGTACGGTCCGTGGGGACCCCCGGAGAGGGGGTGGCCGGGAGGAAGTCCCGAATTCGGGTTCGGTCCGCCAGCTGCTGCAGAGAGAGGATCCGCCCCTGAAACATAAGATATAAACATGTACTTATCATACAAAACACTAGGCATCACATTTACGTCTGCTACTCTCATACTTATGAACATAACTTTGGAATAAAGCGTAAGTTCACAAAATATTTGAAGGAGTTTAGTAGTAAGACTTCTAGTTAACATTTCTCCTTGCAATGTTTTCTAGAATATGCTTATGTTAGTACAATACTCCAAAAAATAACAGTCCTGTTTTGGTCGTCTGAGTGTAAGAGGGTTAACCATTGACATGTTCATGCTTAAGAGTTCTTCTCGAACCTGTAGTCTAGATCTACAATACTTTTGAAAATAACTATAGAATTAAGCAGTATCAAAAAATATTTGAAGGAGAGTGGTTGATAGTGTTCTCATCAACATTTTTCCTTCAAATAATTTTCCCAGTAAACTTTGAATATTTTCTGAATCATCATATTGTGTAATATTGAAATAAGTTTAGAGAAGGATTGTTGAACCCATCATAAAGACAACTTTCAGTCAAAAATTTCTCAGGATATGACTTTGCGATCAACATATGTTCATACATAACAGACCATTTCTATGCCCAAGGTGTCAAAGCGCTGAGAAGAGATTATTTTAATATAATGCTGTAAACTAAGTATAAATTTCATTTCAAATAAAGAAAAAACACTCAATGTTCTTTCGGAACAGAAATATACAGAAATATCTGAGTTTCTTGGTAGTCAATTTTAGAACACTTTGTGTAATTACATTAATGCTCTCACGTTAAATACATTTATTTCAAAGTATCTGTTTTGCTAACAAAGTGGGCGGAATTGAGACCCTGAAACAAATAAACAAATAAACAATATCTTAACCTATTCACAGCTCAAAGCACAGAGGTGGTATTTTTTGACATAATTAATTCTTCATGACTAGAGAGCCTATGAAAAGTTACGTTTAAATCAAAAATCTTTTTGATATATACTTTAACCCATTAAAGCCTGTAGCAGCCAAAAATGTCTGATAATTTTGGAGATATCTCTCTAATGAAAAATATTTGAAGGAGAAATGTTGATCAGAACTTTATCTACAACTCTCCTACAAATATTTTGCAAATGTATGCTTCATTTCAAAGTTATCTTCAAAAGTATGGCAGGTCCAGACGATATGGGTATAGGGTTGGAAGACCAACTGTGCACTTGAGATATAAATGGAGCTGAGAAAACCATTGAATACCTTAGAAAATACTATGATTTCCTGGAACGTCTCAGACCCATTTGGTTAACCCATTCATGCCTGGAGGTCAACTTGACCAGTGTCGTCTGGACCTGTCATACTTTTGAGAATAACTTTAAAAACGAAGCATACATTCGCAAAATATTTGAAGATGTTAGTTCATCAAATCTTTCTTTACAACTCTCCTTCAAATATTTTGCGAATTTATGCTTTATTCCAAAGTTATTTTCAAAAGAATGACAGGTCCAGACGACACTGGTCATGAATGGGTCGATGAGTGTGAATTGGTAAGACAATAAATACAGAGTCATATGTGTGTGTGCAGGTGACTAGCCTGACTGACTGACGGATGATAATAATAAAACCATGCATGGAAAAAGGTGAAGACATCGATCAATCCAATTCTTATCTAGAGACAGCTGCAGCGAGAGACAGAGCGTGAGGAAGGAAGCCCAGCCAACTAAAAATTCACAGCGCCCCCTTTTGGGGCAGCCCGAAATTACAAACTGATGACAGAGAGACAAGCAGACATTTTCAGGCGAAGAAGTTCGTGACGAAAAAAAAATGATAACGAAATATAAAACGGAATAAAAATCAAAATGTAATAATAACACGAAAAGGTTCTATGTGTGGTGTTACTGTATATAATATAACACCGATTAACAAAAGATCAGCTAAGAAATCAAATTCAATCATGCAGTCTTCAAACCAAACCAACTCAACTCGGTGAAGCGGTCGAAATATGGCGAGAAAACTGCATTTTTGGTTCCGGTCGAAACAAACAAGCACAGTCAGTATGAGGTAAAGGAAACGGGAGAGACGAAATTGAAAATGAGGACACAACTATGTTTGACTTACTAGCATAATGATAGACCAAGTGCGAAGTTTCTAGAAGTCTTCCATTACTATCTGTTTGTTTGCCATTGTTTGTTGGGCTATACATGTAACACGAATTCATAAGTCTTTGCATGAAGACCAGATCGTTTGAGTGTCTTTGAAATATATGAGAAATGGCCAGGTTGTTTCTTCCGCCCACTGAGTCAGACTGAAGCACATCTGGAAGAAAAGCACGAGAAGAGATTAATAAAGGCAAGTCCGCTTACCTGAACCGAGCAGCGGATGCGGGAGATATCCGCCCGCCAACATGGCCGCCAAATTCTCCTGTTGTTGTTGCTGTTGCTGCTGCTGCTGCTGGTGCAGGTGTAGGTGCGTGTGCGCGTGTGCGTGTGTGTGCGTGTGCGAGTGTGCCGCGGCGGCCGCAGCAGCAGCCGCGGACGTCGGGGACGGCGTGATGCCGGCCAGCTGGAGTCGCACCATGGGATCCGTCGCCAGCGCCATGCGCTCAGCGTGGAGCCGCTCGGCTGAGAGCCGCTCAGAGATCGGCAAGTCTAAGTGACTGCTCGGGAAACCTGCAAGAAAGAAACAGACGGCTCGGTTACAGCAAAGCTCGGCGATCGAGAGAGAGGGAGGGAGGGCCGCTTTTTCGAATTTGTAATTATTCTACTTGTAGAGGTTCTCAGAGAGTACTCCGCTGGATCCCCATAAGAGGGATGGCCTGGTCGCTATATAAATGCGCGGCATTGTGGAGGGCTGTCTATGGTCCTTATTCAAACAGGATGCCATAAACCGGTTGGACTGGTCGCTATATAAATGTGCGGTGTTGCAGAGGACTGTCTACAGTCCTTATGCAACCTTGGAGCTATTTGTAATGAGATGGGAATTTCCTCCTGGTTCTGGGTTTCTATCACTTCCCAATATTGAAAATGACGTAAAACCCAATTCCTTCCTCCCTTTTTTAGAGGTTCAGTAATTCCTTTCAAACAGGTCTCTGCTGCATCCCCACCAGCAGGTTGGCCTGATCGCTATATAAATGTGCAGCATTGTAACGGGCTGTCTATTGTTCTTCCTCAAACAGAAATATGCTGGATTCCCACAAGCGGGTTGGCCTGGTCACTATATAAATGTGCGGTATTGTTGAGGACTGTCTATCGTCATTCCTCAAACAATACCCCAAAAATGTGTCCAGCAATTTTCACTTCAAAAATAAACATTGTGATAAACTTGTAGCAGTAGCACTGTCATTGAGGCATTCTCAAATGAATTCATCAGGTGGCGCCACCATCTAGTACAAATCCCAAATAAACTCTTGCCCTTTATATTAACTTCCATTGGCACATGTATAGGAAGGATGCCAGAAGTTGAGAAAGACCAGCAACTGATGATGAGAACCAGGACGGATGAGAGGTGACAGAGATACAGCTCTTCAACCTCGGACCTTTTCATCACAATTTTCCGCGATTGAAGTTAACCTTGAGCGGCCATGATGGAAATCCCCGACCCATGAACTTGACAGTTAGTATAAACATCGCACCAGGAGTAGCTGTTATTAACAGCATGGTGGGACCGAGATAACAGGACATCGGATCACTGTGAGTGATACGGTGATACTAGCAGCTGCTTATTTGTGAACTTAACCCATTAACACTCGGAGTCTCTCAAGAAGGTATCGTCTGCTACTCTCATACTTTTAAAATAACTCGTAAATAAAGCGAAGGTTCACAAAATATTTGAAGGAGAGTTGTTTTTTGGCCTGTGATCAACATTTCTCCTTAAATTTTTTTCACAAAAATGCTTTTGTTGATGAAATATTTCCAAAAACGTCAGGTCTCTTTAGGGCGCTCCGAGTGTGAATGAGTTCAGGTTGATGTCTGCATGCCTCTAGCTCCGAACATCTCTCTTAAGCATAAACACTTAAGGGCAGTGCTGACTCAGCTAACGGTAGAACTCTGAGCAGGATTAATTCTCTTTTGTGCCACCAGGTGGCTTATATGTGTGCAGTACTGTTTCCTTGCCTATTTAAAGAAGGGACTGCGGATTAGTTCTTTCACGTGCCACTAGGTGGCTTATATCTGTGTCTGATTAGTTCTCATTTATATCACCAGAGGGCATATATCTGTACTGATAAGTTCTCTTTTGTGCCACCAGGTGGCTAATATCTGTGCAAGATTGTCGTCTTGTCTGTTTAATGGGGGGACTGCAGATGGATTCTAGTAGTTCTCTTTTCTGAAAACACCCTAAAGTCACCAACTTCCTTTCTTCTATCATTCATCGGGAGGACTATGACAAAGGTAAAGGTATTCGGTTTATAGTCTTGTATCCACCGAAGCGCTCACACAACCTTCCTCCCCTAGCAGGCCTGTACACACGGAAACCATTTCAATCCCCCGGGGGATATTCAAGAGCAACTGGCAGCATATAGCGCACAAGCTCTAAGCACTGCCTTATTTATGCTAGGTCCCCATTTTGCAGCTGGGTAGACTGAAGCAATATGGAATAAACTGTCTTGCCCTAGGACAGACCAAAGTGCCCCGGGCAGGAATTGAACCAGCGACCTACTGAATACTAGTCCGACACCTATGAGTCTAGGATAACAAAACAGTTTTATTTCCTTTTCTTTTTCTTTTGAGGGGGGAGGGGGTAAGCAGGGTAAACATTACAAGTAAAACACAGATACATAGATGAAGAAAAGAGGGAAATGGGACTCTGAAAATAAATATACACAACAGAGAGCTTCTCAAGCTGAAATGAGAAAACCTGCATACATACATACACATAAATATATTTCAAGGATTACATGAGAATTTCATCAAATATGCCAAAACCTGTCCAAAAAGTCACAAAATCATGCAAACATATCTCTATAGGGATAAAAGCAGAGGATATGTGGAAAACGTTGAATGATTCAAATGGAGATAAGATATTCATCCTTCAGTATTGTGTTGGTTTGAAGCACAACAGAATACTTTCTGAACAAAAAAAAACTATTAACCCATTTGCACTCAGAGCGGCCAAAAGAGGCCTGACAATTTTGGAAATAATTTGCTTACAAAAGCATTTTCTGAAAAACATCTTAAGGGGAAATGTTAATCAGAAACCAAACAAAAATTCTCCATCAAAATTTTTGTGAACTTTTGTTTTATTCCAAAGTTATTTTCAAAAGTAGGAGAGTAGCAGACGTCACTTTCTAGAGAAACTCTGAGTATTAATGGGTTAAAACAATTGTTTGGAAGGCATTACTGCAATATTTTTTATTCTTTCATGTCTAGGTGCCCCCTTGAAAATATAATCTGTATCTATAAAACTTTTGAAAATTACTTTGGAATAAAAGCATGAATTCAGGTGATTGACTTATTGTTTGCATTCTATATATTTCACCAAACAATCAAAATTATTCCTAGGCAAAACATAACATTGTGTCATAAAGAATTTTCAGGGATGTCCAGGCATACAAGTAGACTTCCTGAAACAAAAACTCTTCAATGGAGTACAGCAAAATGCACAATCTTGCTTGTCTGGAAAATGAACCAAATGAATGTATATTTCAGATTTGCTATCCTTTTGGGTATCCTGTATCGGTGGGGTTGATGTTGATAATTGACAATACAGGAAATTGGACACCCATGATTTCTGTCCAATCAAATGACTGCTTGACCCTTAACCTTTTCATGCCTGGATATCTCCTTGATTAGAGTCATCTGCATCTTAGATACTTTTAAAAATAGCATCTAAATAGATGCTATTAAATTTCTAAATAGATGGAATCAATCGTCAATTCTCAAAATATTTGAAGAAGCCTTGATTATGATCAGTATTTCTCCTTCAAATATTTTGAAGAGATATCACCAGAATAGCCAGGTGTTTTTGGCTGCTACAGGCATGAAAGGGTTGATAAGCTAGTCATGTGACAAGTGATCTTAACCCTTCCAATGCTGAGGCTACTTATGTCCAAAGCACAAGGACGCAAAGATTTTTGAAACCATCTAAACCCTGTCATATTGGTATTCATTAGATAGCTCTTACTGAGTTCTCTCAGATGAGTACCCATTTGCCAGGGTTTCAATCATTTTCAGAATTTTTTTGCATCATTTTGAATAAGCCAAATTAGCCACCAGCAGCATCAGTCAATAATTCTGGGACAACAGGAGAGGAAATAAATTGCAATAGATAGATAGAAATAAAAGGAGGACTTACCCATTCTGTCTAATCTCTCTCGCTCACGTATTAAATCACTAGATAAGTTATTAGGCGGGTATACCCCGGGTATATGTGATGAGCCGGGCGTTGGGTTGCCTGAGCCGGGGTGACCGGGGTGCAGGGCGCCCATGCTGGCGTACCGACGCTGAAGGTCGGCCCAGTGCTGGGCCTCTAGCGGACTGGTACCAGGGGGTAGGCGATCGAAACCTGGAATACAACATGAAATAACACTATGTAAGACATGTAGGGAAATTGAAGGAAATGTACAAACTAACACAATATAACAAATGAAGAGAAATTGAAGAAATTGGAATTTGGATTTTCGCCACTTTTACCCGAGTACCTGTCGATGATGATTGTAAATTTTACACAAACGTTATACCGTAAAATAGGAAAAGTTTGTATGAGTTGATAAATCACAAATCAAAAAATTCTAGATGGAAAGAACAACTTTGAAGATTCATGAAATGTATGTTATAAGTGTGACTTTATGAATGTACTGCAACTGTATCTTGAATAATCTGATGAATATATCCAAAATACTGGATTTTTGAATGATTTTCAAAGGTAAACATTCTTTAATCTACTATCTATATTGCTAAAAAAATTCTATAAAAATCTTTGAATTATTCAAAGATATTTCCAAAATGCTAGGCTGTAATTGGTTGCCGCAAGGCTTCATGATGAGGTAAGTAAACCCACCTGGAGGCTTCATTTCTAATTCTGCCTTCATTTTTTCCCTAAACTCCATTTCTCGTAGCTCTCGTTCTCTCATCTCGCGTTCGCGGGCGTCGCGCTCCCTCTTATCCCGCTCAAGCTCCAGCTCCAGCCTGAAAATACAAACAAACAACGTCAATAAACAAACAAACAAGCGTCAATAATCTAACAAATATCAACAATCCTAATCAAACACTCACACAATGTCATTCATAAACGGACAAACCAAAAAAAAAAAAAAAAAAAAAAAGCATCAACTTCATTCATGATAATTGAACTCTATATCTCACGTTTGAAAGGAGTTTATTTGACTCTATGGACCATGAACATCTGTTGTCCATTGACTATTCTTTATACAGCGTTTTTAACCATTATAGGTGGAAAGGGCACAATATGAAATATTATTAGTTATCAACTGTTTTGGAGTATGATACAACTTATATCTCGCAATCAGATGGCTGTATCACCCGAGGCGCAGCCGAGGGTGATACAGCCTTCTGATTGCGAGATATAAGTTGTATCATACTCCAAAACAGTTGATAACGAATTTATCTCATGATTGCCCCCTCGACCTCTGCACAGGAAATAAAAATGAACATACATACATACATACAAATACTAGGAGGTTGATACAGGATTCTGAGCGGTTAATACAACTTCATATCACATGCCAATTGACCAATCAAAAGCCTAGAATTTTGCCAATCATGAGATAACAATTATTATTATTACTATATCTTTTGCTCAATATATGTGTACACTGCTGAAATCGTGGTAGCACCATGAAGGTGGAACTGAGGAGAAGGAAATATCAGTTCTAACTAGGGTTCAGAGGCGAAGAGATTTTTGAATCGATTGATCGAAAAATATTTCGAACAATTGATTAATTGATCGATTCAGTTCGAGTTTTACGGCCACATTGCCGCAATTTTAAGGCAAACAAATTTTAAACATTATTGTACTTGCACTTGATGAATCGGTGCACATTTATTTATTTATTAAATTTATTTATTTATTAAATATGGCGCAATAAATATGTTTACTCTTTGAGTGTTGACACGGAGCCGTTCCGTGTCACTTAAACGAAAGTTCTGTTGTTTTTGTCTGTTTTGGCCGTGTAATTTCACAAAATTTATTCAGAAATTTCACATTTGAAATAATCGATTACTTCAAATGCCGTTCGAACAGGTTGAGTCGGCCTCACCTCAACCAAATGCTAGAGTTCTCGCTTAATCATCTGACCACTAGTTCTAACATGACTGAAGTAGGCCTCAAACCCCGATAATTACAAATCAAAAGACACGCAAGGTCAAAATTTGTTGGACTATCAACTGTAGAGGCAGTACGAAGGAGGATGAAATATTGAAAAATGGAATAGGACAAAATGCCCATCTGAATTTCTGACCATGCCCTAATGATATACTAATAGAACAATAGAATAGGAAAACAATGCCCATTGTTTTCTGACCTTTCTCTGGATCCAGGAGGGTACATTCCCGCCATCCTGTAGTGCATCATGGGATCGATATGGTGGCCTTGGATGGAACCCAGGCTGTACGGTATCGATCGCGACGGATCTTGACCTAAAAACAATAAAAATAACACATTCTAAATCTTTTTTTTATATTTTAAATTTCATATATTTTTTGATTCAATTATATTAGGAAATCAGTCATGATTTTTCCATCCCGCAAGGACTTCATGATTGTGAAAAAATAAAATATTGAGAGATAAATGTATGGATAAATGGATAAAAAATAGATATACAGGTAAATAAATAAATAGATAAATAAATAAATAAATGAATAAGCAAATAATTGTCAGAATTTTTTTTTCATGTTTTATGCCATCATTACATTAGGAAAAGTCTATCAATACCATAGATGGCTTTGATGGGAAGATCTTTCTGACAAAAGAACCTTTTTGAAAATAATTGAAAGAGAATTGTTCTTTAGAACTCAATCTACAATTCTCCTTCAAATTTTTCCTAATATATGCTTTATCATCAAGTTATCTTCAATTGCATCATAGATGCAGACAACAATTTTCAAATGGAAAATAGTTGATGGAAAAGTGTTCTTTAGAACTCAACCTACAAATCTCCTTCAAGTATTTTCCTGATTTATGCTTTATCATGAAGTTATCTTCAATTGCATCATAGATGCAGACGACAATTTTCATATGACACCCTAAGCATAAATGGGTTAAGCTAAGAGGTAAGGGAGAAGCAGAGCAGTAACCCTTTAACAACTGGCGGGTTTGGCTGCTACAGGCATGAACGGATTAAAACAAGGATTGCAAACTGTTTGAGGTTAATACCAGGATTGAAATCTGTTTTGAGGTTAAGCCAAGCAAAAAGGAACAAGAATGCAAAATAAAGCAGGATTTTGGAAAAAAACTTACAGTAGAACCTAAACACATATAAAACTTAGGTTTTAATGACAAGGATAAGGTAAAGAAGACCCTGATAATAACATTTGTGAACATAGGGCCCATTTGGTCAGTAGCAAATGCAAATTACTTGAAACTTGAAAGAAAAAATATTTACTAAAATTTATGTTGTCTCTAATTATATCTACTTATCCTCAACCTATTTATGCTTACTAGTTCCTCCACATATTGTTGCCTGCACCTCTGAGACTTTTGATGATAACTTTGGAATAGAATATGATTTCACAAAATATTTTAAGGAAAGTTGTTGGTAATCCTCTTTTTAGCATTTCTCCTTCAAATTCTTTTCTAAAATGAGTTTTCACCAATGAGATTATTCCAAAAAGTCAGAAAGAAATTTTGATGAAATCTTGCAGGCAAAAACAAAGTCAGGAAAATAACTGATGGGGAAATGTTCACCAGAACATTACCAACAACTTTCCTTCAAATATTTTATAAAATTGTTCTTGATTTCCAAGTTATTGTCAAAAGTATCTAAGATCCAGACAACTTGTTCATAGGTAACTTATATAAGCATTAATGGGTTATTAAGCCACAGATCAGACACCAGCAGCCACATGCTAACAGCAACAACTCATAGCGCGCCATTCGGTCGCAGCGCCTGCAAGGGCCACATATAGAGGGAGCCACTGTCACATGCGGCCACAAAAAAACGAGGCGTCATTGAATAGGCAGGAACTAAAATCTTCTACAGCTAAGCAATCACCAATTGTGTGATTCTTCTATTCTGTAAAAATATTGGGTTTGGGATTCTTCTATTCTGTAAAATATTGGGTTCCAATATTGGGTTTGTGATTCATCTATTCTGTAAAATATTGGGTTCCAAGACTGGGGTTGTATAGGGGATTTGTCAGTCATTCAGAGTCATTCGTTGAACCCCACCACACTAAATACCCAATTTGTATTTACTGCAATCATAATATTCTATCTGTTCCAAATAAGGAGACTGTGAGGGGAAGTTCAACTCATAAAATCGTAGATGACTTTTGAAAACCTGTAAAAAATCTTTCTTTGTTAGAATGAAGCTTCAAATAATTTCGAAACTCACTTTCACTGAAAGAGAAAAAGGGTCAATAATTTTCAAAATAAGCAACAACATTGTTGCCCACTTCAAAATAGATACTGTCATCACAAAAAAAGATGGTAGTGGTTGATTTGCATAATTTATGCTAGTATGACCATATTTGGTGATTGCTTGGTATAGCAGCGCCACCTGAAGTTAGGAAGAGGAAAGAATTCTGGTTAAAAAGCAAATCAAATCATCCATGCTCAAAATAACAAGGGATCTCACGAAAAGGAAATATCTCATGATTTTTTTTTGTAATATTTTGAAAAACATCTACCAAATGAAGCTTGAAATACTAAAGAATTTGAGGAATATATTTAGGCAAATCCCAGGATTCGAAATGAAGTCTCAGCATTCAATAAAAGAAATTTGAAATATAACATCTTCTCTAATCTTTAACACATGATTTCAAACATCACTTTTATTTGACATAAATTTCCGTTGCCAGACCTGACATATAATTCCCTAACGTAATGTAGCTCAGCTTTCCAAGGAAATGCAGGGATTTTCCAAGGAAATCCTGGGATTTTCCAAGGAAAACCTGGGATTTTCCAAGGAAATCCTGGGATTTTCCAAGGAAATCCTGGGATTTTCCTTGGTTAAACCTAGGAATTTCTTGGTATTCCATGCTTCATTTAGTAAAGGAAGTCTGAGCCCGAATGGATTTTTAGGATGACAAAAGACATTCCTGAATTTTCAAGATGACAAATGATGTTTCTAAATTTTCGTAATGACAAACGATATTCCTAAATTTTCGAAATGACAAACGATATTCCTGAATTTTCAAGACGACTGAACATATTCCTTAACCCTTATGCAACTGGTGGCTACTTTGGCCAATACAAAATTATGAAAAAATCCTGAGAAATAGTTGAAACCCTGGCACATGGCTACTCATCTGAGAGTACTCAGTGAGAGCTATCTAATGAATACCAACATGACAGGGTTCAGACAGTTTTCAAAATTCTTTGTATCATTGTGTTTTGGACGAAAGTAGCCTCAGCATTGGAAGGGTTAATCTGCGAGATGACTCCCAAGTATTGAACATGAGCGGAAAGGATGAACACTAAGATGGCCGCTGCAGATTCGTCGTCAGGCAGGCGGCCATCGGTGTTATCATGATAATAATAATGAGCAGCTGCGAGTAAGCGAGGACGCGTAATAAAATACCTTAGCTGTAAAAACGTAACAAAACTAGCACATACCGTAAACCCATCTGAGAGTTTGGTTATGAGCTAGGACCGCTGCATCCTGCTCTGTGTCTAGAACAGAAACAGTGAGGACGAGAATATAGTACTGGACTGGTCTCAGAGGGGGGAGAAAGAAGGGAAGGGGGGGGGGGGGGGGAGAGTAATCAACACATTTAGTACTGCACTGGAGAGGGAGGATGGTAGGGGATGGGGGTATATATATACGTATATATATATATATATATATATATATATATATATATATATATACGTATATATATATATATATATATATATATATATATATATATATATATATATATATATATATATATATATATATATATATATTTATATATATGTATATATATATATATATATATATATATATATATATATATATATATATATATATATATATATATATATATATATATATATATACACATATATCAGAGAAAGGACAGTTGTGGATGGGGAGTGCTCAAATGTGTGAGAAAGAAATGGATGATCGGTAATACCTCCTAAATGAGACAGAGAGGAAAAAAATCCAATTTGCACATTTGGAGTGAAAACACTTAAACATTACCCCACTGCTGTTAGCAGAAAAAGTAGTGCTTATCAATACATTTCAAAGTGGAAAAGACAAGACACACAATACTGTCCCCAGCATATTCATACTCACTTGTTCGCAAGAAAAAATGGGACAAACAAAATAAAATATACACCAATACCAATTTGTTTCACAAGGAAACGCGAATACTCACTAATTCGCAAGAAAAATCGGACAAATAAAATAAGATATACACAAATACCGATTCGTTTTAGAAAGGAAGCGCGAATACTTCGAGAGTAGTTTCATGTAATCCCAGTAGAGGGCGTTTCTTGGTGACTTACCGAGAGCATGGGGCCTTGCATATTCGCTGAGCTGCCGTAGGGCGGGGGTGTCGTGGCTGGGGTAGGGCCGCGGGGTGTGCCGGTCTCCATAGGGCATCTGGGGCGTCAAGACGTTACTGGTGATCTGGGCATCCGCAGACTTGTTGGCAGGAGGAGTGTCCGGTTTCTTCTGGAGCGAAAAACAAGCAAAAACATGGTGAGCAGGGCTTGAAATTAAGGTTTCTACTAAATTCACTAAGATAAGATAAGATAAGATAAGATAAGATAAGAAAATTTGATTAAGGTCTCACCCATACACTAAGGTGAGCATGGCTCGAAATTCAGGACAAATCAATTTCTTAGACTTGAAATTAACAATTTCAATTCCCTAGGGTGAGCAGGGCTTGAAATTAAGGATTTCGATTTAATTCCCTAGGGCTTGAAATTAAGGATTTCAATTCAATTTCCAAGGTTGAGCAAGGCTTGAAATTAAGGATTTCTATTAAATTTCCTAGTGCAAGTGGGTCTTGAAATTAAAGATTTCATTAAAAATTTTCTAGTGTGAGTAGGGCTAGAAATTAAGATTTCAATTTCCTAGGGTGAACAGGGCTTGAAATGAGTCGGATTTCAATTCAATTTCCTACAGTGAGCAGGGCTTGGAATTAAGGATTTCATTTTCAATTCCCTAGAGTACTCCGTGAGAGCTATCCTATGAATACCAGCATGACAGGGTTTAGATCATTTTGAAAAATCTTTAGTTCAGAGCTTTGGACGAAAGTAGCCTCAGCATTGGAAAGGATACTTGTGAACGGAGATAGGCCAACGGGAACTATAGGCATGAATAGATTAACCCATTCACACTTAGATCTCCACTAGAACCTAACGTCTGCTACTTTCATTCTTTTGAAAATAACTTGAGAACAAAGCGAAAGTTCACAAAATATTTGAAGGAGAGTTGTAGTTTGGCTTCTGATAAACATTTCTCCTTCAAATGTTTTCCAGAAAATGCATTTGTAAGTAATATATTTTCAAATTTGTCAGGCCTGTTTTGGCTGCTCTGAGTGTTAATGAGTTAACATAAATATGACAACAACACTTCTCTTCAATAATGTCCAAAGCTATTGTAAATTTATATTATATTATATTTATATTTATATTAAGTCCCAATCGATGAAAGTGACTGCAGTCCATATTGATTAGCAAGTTCACTAACTTTTCATTATAAAATAATAATGATGGTAAGTTCTCTGACAGGTTTATAACTGTTGTAACGCTATTATATGCAATTAGAAGCCAATTTATATGAGCTATTGTGTTACATATAAGCTAGTATGTCCACTTCCATTCCATATTAATATCATAATGACAAGTACACTGCACTTTCCTGTCATACTGATACTGTAATATAGCTATTGATCCTCTCTTATGATACCCAATTAGAGGTCAATTAATGACAACTCTTGTACATCATATACCTTACTAAGTTTGTCATTATCAATCTTAACTCTTATGCTGCTGCTGTCTAATTTGGCCAATACAAAATGATGCAAAACCCTGAAAAATGACCGAAACCCTGGCACATTGGTAGAAATCTGAGAGTACTCTGCAAGAGCTATCCAATGAATACCAACATGACTGGATTTAGATGTTTTTTCAAAAATCTTTGCATCAGTGTACTTTGCATGAAAGTAGCCTTAGCATTGGAAGGGTTAACTCTTATTATGCTGCTGGTGGCTAATTTGGCCAATATAAAATGGTGCAAAAACCTGAAAATCACTGAAACCCTGACATATGGGTACTCATCTGAGAGTACTCTGCAAGATCTATCCAATGAATATCAACATGACTGGATTTAGATGTTTTTTCAAAAATCTTTGCATCATTGTGCTTTGGATGGAAGTAGCCTATCAGCTTTGGAAGGTTAACCCATTTACACCCAGAGCCCAAACAGGCCTGGCAATTTTGAAAAAAATCTGCTTACAAACATATTTTCTGGAAAATATATGAAGGAGAAATGTTGACCAGATGCCATACAACATCTCTCCATCAAATACTTTGTGAATTTTAGCTTTATTCCCAAGTTATATTCAAAAGTATAAGAGTAGCAGACGATAGTTTCTAGAGGAACTCTGAGTGTGAATGGGTTAATATCAATCCCATGTTGACGACAGTACATCCCCGACATAATGATTATAGCTACTGTAAATTTCTCAAGATGTTAATTCACAAAAAATAAATGCTCGCCGTAATACAATATAAAGGTTAATGTAGTCAATTACATTCTAACATAACATCATGATAATGAGACTACTACTCTACCAAAATGTTTTTTAGCTATTGTTCAACTATTATGATATCCAATTCATAACCAATTAATGGCAGTTTTAGTGTAGCGTGTCATGCGGGTAAGTATATCCTACCCACGTTATACCATAATGATGATGATGTCCCTGCTATAACGTTCATGGCTATTGTTAAACCATTATTGAATTATTATGATATTGAATTAAGACCCAAGTATTAACCCTTCCAATGCTGAGGCTACTTTAGTTCAAAGCACAAGGACGCAAATTTTTTTGAAAAACATCTAAACCCTGTCATGTTGGTATTCATTGGATAGCTCTCGCTGAGAACTTTCAGATGAGTACCATGTTCCAGGGTTTCAGTCATTTTCCAGGTTTTTTGCATCATTTTGTATTGGCCTAATTAGCCACCAGCAGCTTAAGGATTAAGTATACCCTTCCCACATTATACCATAATGATGATGATGTCCCTGCTATAACGTTCATGGCTATTGTTAAACCATTATTGAATTATTATGATATTGAATTAAGACCCAAGTATTAAGAGTATTAAGAGTATCTAGAATGTCCAGAGCACATGTTATAACACCCTGTCATAGTTATAATTACATCATTACTATATAGTATTGCATTATTAATGGATCAACTTCCGCATACAATCAAATTACACTGTTCATGGTATACAGGGGCAGATCCAGGATTTCTATCGCCTGGGGATCATTCTGTATTAGGTGGGGCATTGTTTTAATGCGTAAGTAGTTCAGCCCATTGATTTAAAGTGCAACTGGAGAAAAGTGACATTATTAAGCTAGAAAATAAACATTTTGAATTGATAAAGTTTTTTTCCCGACCCATTTTGAATTGATCTGAAAAGTTAACCCCCTCTGGATCCGAAACCAGTATATACATTCAATAAACGGTAGTAGCCTTGGTATGAGAGATCTGAGCTAAGGGTCCAATAGTATTGGCCGGCTTCTTCTAGTCAAGACTAGTGCCATTGCAGACAGAAAAGGTCTAGACGGACTCATAAAATGCCTCTTCACCTGAGAGGTGAACACAATACATAACTGATGATGATGATGATGATGATGGTAACGTTGATGATAATGGCAATGACAATATTATGATGATGGTGATGAGAAGAATGATAAAGATGACCTATTCCCAAACTCGTTTTAGTAGAATCTGTGACACTTAAAAATCCACCTGGTCCATGAACCTGCCTGTGTTATGGCGGTTCCAGAGAAAAACTTCTCCTGACCTACTTAACACAGTGTGAGCGTGACTACCGGCAGAGGTGCTCCTCCTACGAGAGAGCAGTGATTGGTGATGCTCGCACTCCTAACTAAGCCAATGAATTCAGCACATCCAGAGCTTGTTGTAACATCATGGCCGTACTTATATGTCCCAAAACATTCTTATTGTCTTGTGTTGTTGTCTGCAGTTACTCGAAACTGACTTGTGTGGTATCACACACCAATGACTGACCACAATATATACCGTATTTTCGCACGTATAGGACACACTTTTTTACATAGGACGCAGGGGTATGAAAAGGGGGTGCGTCCAATATACGAGTGTAGAAATAAGAGGTCTCTTACATCGAGTGCCCAGGCCACAAATCGATGACCAGCCATTACTGCAACCCGTATCAGAATTGAGGCTCGGGTATGATTTCATTTCTATTGTGTTTCTAACATGTTAAGCACGTCTCCGACTGTTCAACTATTGTTTGTTATATCGGACCTGTCCAGCCGGTTCTATTTTAAGCCCAATAATTACAATACACTGCATGAATGTCCAAGCCCTTATTACAATCAACGTAATGTTTGTCTGAATACAATGCTAGTTAGTAAGATGACCTCCATTTCTTTCATTTGTAATTTGAAAATAGCTAGAGACATGGGCCGAAAGAGGGGTGCGTACTATACACAAAGCTAAGGTCCATACATCTTTTTAATGGCCTAAACAAGGGCTGCGTCTTATATACGGGTGCGTCTTATACGCGCGAAAATACGGTATATATATATATGTGTATATATATATATATATATATATATATATATATATATATATATATATATATATATATATATATGTTTATATATATATATATATATATATATATATATATATATATATATATATATATATATTTAGAGAGCGATGGAATGGTTACCACCCTCCCACTAGCTACGGAACCCATTCATGCCAGTAGCAACCCAAAGATCCAGACAATTTTGGTGATATCTCTCAAACAAAAGCAGTATCAAGAAAATATTTGAAGGAGAAGTGTTTGTCAGAACACTATCTACAACTCTCCTACAAATATTTTGTGAATTTATGCTTCATTCCAAAATTATTTTCAAAAGTTTGAAATGTCCAGACGACATTGGTCAAGAAGATCTCCAGGCTCAGAAGTATCGCTTGTGAATCTTAACACAAACAGCAGTGGAATGCCAACAATAACGTTTACACAAGGTGTCTTTTGCATACTTCTATTCCTTTCAACCAGCAGCTAGCAGTAGCATGGACCGGACTGGTCCTTTAAATAAACCCATAACAACACAAACTAGAAAAGCCAGTATAACATCCTCCTTTCACTCAAGTGGAAGGTAATTGTGTGTGTCTTTCTGTGGCTGGCCAGAGGGAACCGGAGTACACCAGAAATTATTCAAAGACGTTGCCAATTATTGAAACAACATACAGACAAATATATCCTATAAATATTGCTTCAAGTTAATGAGAAGTGAACATGTGTTTCTGACCATATGTCTGCTCAAGATGTGAATATTTTAACCCATTAATGCCTGTAGCAGTCAAAACCACCAGACAGTTTTGATGATTCAATATAAAGAAAATATTCGAAGGAGAATTGTTCATCAGAACCCTATCTACAATTCTCTTTCAAATATTTTGCAAATTAAGGCTTCATTCCAAAGTTATTTTCTAAAATATGACAGGTCCAGACCACACTAGTCAAGTAGATCTCGAGGCATGAATGGTTTAAACGAAATTCCCACCTTCTCAACTTGACAATCAGAATCCTTTCTACAACTCTTTTTCAAACATTTTGTGAATTTAAACTCCATAACAAAGTTATTTTCTTAAGTGTGACAGGTCCAGACGACAGTGGTCAAGTAGATCTCCTCATCTTCTACACCCTAATACCACCCTGACCCAACCCTACACAACCCTAACCAGACAAACCCCTTAATTTCAACGCCCTCTTAACCTACTTTCCTCATCCTCCCTCTAGAGACAACTACATAACAGCCAGAGTTCTTCCCTTTCACAGAATGGGCTGTCTTGACGTATACCATTAAAACCTACACTAGCCGGAACATCCTGACAATCTCAATGAAATCTTCCAAGAATAAGAAAAGTTAGGAAAACATTTGATGGAGGAAGGTGCATCAGAACATCACTCACAACTCTCCTTCAAATAATTGTGTAGAATCCTTCTCAAATTTGAATTATTGTCGAAAACATCAAAGATGCAGACAACCATTTCAGAATGTACTCTTATGGTAAGCGTTACTGGGTTGTTCCTACTACATCAAAACAGGAGACACTTACCTCCATCCTAAAGCAGCCTCCCTACATTGTACCGATCAGACACGAGTCCACCTCTACCATGTTTCTTTAGTGTCTAACCTACTTTCTTTATACCGACCACCAAACACCCTGAGTTTGTACGACCACATTCCACAGAGTGAGCAGACTCAAAGAAAGGTACATCGCGCCTAGCGGTCCGTCTCCTTCTCAATTGTCCACAGCTATTTAGCCCAGAGTCTCCTCCTTCGAGACCTTTGTAGGACCGGCCGGTAATCCTGTATTACTCATTCAATTAAATTTGTCAGGTGCGTCGATGAACGGGTTTTTTTTTTCTAACGCTTATTATTTATTCATCTTTCCATATTCTTGCGCGTCGCTGAGACTCGAGCGCGGTGTGACACTGCAGTGTCGTATGTCTCTTTGAGTTATCTCAGGTGTGGCGTTGACAGACAGGTACGTTAACCCTTTCATGTCCACAACGTCCTCTGCACCAAATTGTCGTCTGGATCTATCAAACTTTTGACGATAACTTTGTATTTTGGAAAGAAATATCTGTCAGGACAATACCATCAACTCTCCTTCAAATATTTTGTAAAATAATTTTTTCTTTCCAAGTTTATTACCAAAAGTGTCATATATACAGAAGTAAATTAACCATTTCATGCCTACAACAACATCCTCCGCTGCTGCAAATTGTTGTCTGGACCTATCAAACTTTTGGCAAAAACTCTGGATTATAGAAAGCTTTTTGAAATTTTTTGAAGGAGAGTTGTTGGTAATGTTTTAATCAATATTTGTCCTTCAAAATATTTCCCAATTGTGGTTTTGCCTGAAAGATTTCACCAAAATTGTCAGGCTATTTAAGATGCTACCAGGATAAACTGGGTTGAGCAAAGTGACAATTCTGAGCAAGAAAATTAACATTTTGAATTATTAGGGACCACATTAAGCCCCTTAGTAGTGGCAAATACAAAATTTATTATGATTTTCACATCTCAGAGTGCAAGCCGATACTTTCCAGGGAAAATGGTATGAATGAATGATTTATAATTTTTGGTTTTATTCTTGAATATTTCTCTTACGAGTCAATATCTTCTACAATAAGGGCGGCCATAAACTTGTTAATCTTTCCTTCATACATGTGAACGATGAGAATTGAGATGGGAACCAAAATAGCACCACATGATTAATTAGCTTCAACAGTGTAATTAACTTTGTTAAATGTCTAAAAGAGAAAATAAATCCTTCCTCAAAAACCAAGTGGGTCACATTGCTTTTAACCAATTTATGTCTGTCGCAGTCAAAACTGTCAGACTATCTTGGTGATATCTCTTTTACAATAGCATTGGTTTTACAATAGCAGTGCTCATTAGAATTTCATCTTCAAATCTCCTTCAAATAGTTCGCAACTTCATGCTTCATTCCTAAGTTATCTTCATAGGCATGACAGATCCAGACGACACTCATCCCGCAGAACTCTAGGCATGAATGCATTAACCAAGAGAAATTTGTCAAACTGTATCTTTTCATTATGTTCCATCATACATCAAGAGATTTTCATTGCGGTATACTGATCCTGAGGCTGCGAAACGCCTTGAAAATGTCCTTAATATTTTAATTCCTTTAAAAAAGACAGATTTAATGTTCTAGATGACACATCAATCTATTTTTTTCTTGAAAATTAAAATGTAAGCCAAAGGCAATGTTATGATGGACACAATTTTTCAGCGTTTCCTACACACTATAATTCTATGATCATAGACTGTTTCTGGCCACAGGCAGCTTTTTACTGCTTGTTTTAATCAAACAGGCTCTCTAGGGCTCAGAATTAAGTGGGTTTTTTTCAGGGAGCCCAATTGCATCTTCAAAAGCCACTTATTAATGGTGTTGTGTATAAAACCCGGTTCCTAAACCTGGGAGTAGTAGACAGGGAGTGGGTACTGTGCATGCATCATCAAATATCGCTGACTCTCTATGAGTCATAGATAACATGTGTACCCCCAGGATTGGCTGCCTGCTGAGCCCATCTCCTTGGCAACCTATCTGACCTAGATAGAGGCAGCGAAAAGAGATAAGGCTCTGAATTGCCAACTCACTGTCTACTACTCTCAGCCTCTTTCTGAAAAAATCACGTCACCAATACTTCCCCAGTCTACACCGCGTAACCTGAGGCGCACATACCGTAGGTACTAGCATGCTGTGCCTATGGGGTTGCGGATCAAGGGGATGTATCTCTCTGGTACAAATGAGAAGGAAAGGGCCCCAATAGATTAGTCCACGATCTGTGAGATAGATCACTCAGAGGGATTACAGAAAACCCATCTTTTCACACCACTAGTACTCGGCAACAATAAGTCAATATACTTCTTGCTGGAGGGATGTTTTCCCTTGACAATTAGATAAGCGCACTATAATACTTGCCGAGGATTACAATCCCTGGCTGGAGGGACGGTTTTTCCGACAATGAAATTAGCGCACTATAACACTTGCTAAGGATTAACATCCCTGGTGCTAACTTGTGTCTGAATTATCCACCACCCCAGTGGTTGTGCTATCGCACATTCGCAGAGGATATCCTCCTGGGGATGGCTAATGCTATTTCGGCGGCATTTTCATGATTACAAGAGGCAGAGAGGCTGACCAGTTTGGAAAGGAAGATCAAATTGCATTTGATCAGGGTTTTCACGGAGATGAGGGGCGGTGAAATCACATCATCAATTAGAGGCGTTTTGTGGACGGTCGACTGATGTGTGATTTCCCTAATAATGACTCACTATCAGATCCCTACTGCATGCACTACATTGAACGTAAGGCCTAAAAAAAAAGTTGTTTGTTTCCAGTAACCCTACCCTAACAAGTTTTTACTCAAAAAAATCCCTACCCTTAAGTTTTTTCTGCTCTCCCAACTCCAAATCAACGTAAAACAAGCATAAAACACACATTTTGGACCAAAAAGATAAAGCAAAAAAAATAATTTTGCCGATCTACCTACCCTATTTTTTCCCGTACCGTTACAGGAAACAACTATTTTTTTCTTGGCCTAACCCATGCATTCTTCAAGTTTCCCCTTGGAAAGAAAAATCTTGATCCACCACATGAGAATAATACTGAATTTGTCCAAATAAGCGCACAGACCCCTAGCAAAAATCTACTAACATAAGATATAGGAGCACAAGAAAAAGATAACCAGCCAGGGCATGATCATAACCAAGTGCTTCCACCCACCACGTAGGGCTAGTAGCACCCGAAATGCACTAGCCCTGCTCAAACTTTAACCCCTCTGATACTGAGTCTACTTTTATCCAAAGCACAAAGACGTGAATATTTCTGAAATACATCTAAACCCTGTCATGTTGGTATTCATTGGATAACTCTAGAGGAACATCTCGATGCATCACAAGGAGTATAATACAGTATCTGTCCGAATAAGCGCACAGTAATCTGCAAACATAACATATAGGAACAGGGTCTGACAAGAGCAGTAGGCCACCTAGTACATACTAATAGGGGTGTCCAACTTTCACTTTTTCAAGCGTCAAAACATGAGACAGACCAAATCTATAAAACACTGTTAACCCATTTACACTTAGAGGGGCCGAAAGAGGCCTGACGATTTTGGAAATATCTTATTTATATCTCGAAAACATTTGAAGGAGAAATGTGTATCAGAAGCCAAACAACAACACTCCTTCAAGTATTTTGTGAACTTTCTCTTTATTCAAAAGTTATTTTCAAAAGTATGAGAGTAGCAGACAATACCTTCTAGAAACACTGAGTGTTAATGTGTTAAAGTAAAAATGCAAACTATATATGTATAGGCTTGTTGGTCTTGTGATATTGTCAGACCCTGCACATGAAGGTAAAAAATAAAACGACGAAAAACGTAATGAAGTAAGAAGGACGTGAGTGATACTCACTGCTACCTTATCATCCACTTCTTTCTTCTCCTCCTTCACTATAGGTGGCGCCACTGGTCGCTGCTGCTGCTGCTGCTGCTGCTGCTGCTGGGGAGGAGGGTTGTTCGAGACCGGCGTCGTAGACTTCGCTGGCAACGGCGGTGCCGATGTTGTGGAGGAAGTGGAGTTTTTCCGCTCGCGTTCTTGGCGCTTCTTGTCGAGCTTCGAGTCTGGCACCGGTTTGAAGTACACATCACAGCGAGAACACGTGTTGTAGCCACGGTTGATGCATTTGATAAATCTGGAAGAATATAATGAACATTTAATCTACAATTCACAGACAAATTTCTTCTTGAAATCTGCAACGATGAAATACACATCACAGGGAGAACACGTGTTGAAGCCACGGTTGATGCATTTGATAAATCTGGAATAATGAAATAAGCATTTAAAATAAAATTTATCATAGACAAATTTCTTCTCGAAAACTCCACCATAGCTGAAATCTGCAACAATGAAATAAAATATCACATTGAGAACATGTGTTATAGCCACAGTTAATGCATTTGATGAATCTGGAAAAATTTTACATTAACATTTGAAATACACATCACAGCAAGACAGGTGTAGCACAGTTGATGCATTTAATAAATCTGGAAAAGACTAAATAAGGATTTGAAATTCTCACTGAAATTCATTTTTGAAAACCATAGATGAAACTTGCATTTGATAAATGTCATTTAAAATACAATTCATTGAAATTTTTTTTTTGAAAACCATAAGCAGAAACCTGCATTTTATAAATCTGTAAGAATGAAATAAGCATTTGAAAACCTTATTCAATCAAAAGATATGTTGGCATACTGTAGAGAATAAATTTTCAAGAAGTTGAGACTTACTGAACTCGGAGCTTACTGCGTTTTTAAAAGAGAATGTAAATACAGATATAATTAAGCAAAATTATCACATATAAATGACAATATTGAAGACAATACCAATACTCACATTGCAGTTGCACTTTTATGGAATTCTTCGTGACACGCTCTTGGCTCTGGACTAGGGCTCCTCCGCCTCTCGGGCTCCGACTCTGGACTGCTGGCCCGCTCCTGATCGAGGTGACCTTGACCTTGACTACCGCGACCTCCAGGCGGTGACCTTGACCGCGACCTTGACCTTGGTCTGAAGGCCTGTGGAATTTGCGGTTTAATGTCTAATGGTGATAATGGTCTAGAGGATTGCGAATGCGATTGCGAGAGCGGAAGGGGACCCGATGTTGGAGGTGCAGCGCCCCCTAGTGACGACGACTGGGAGTGCAATGGCGGCGTTCGCGAGCGTGGACGAGAAGAGAGAGGCGGCGGATGAGGATGAGAATGATGAGGATGTTGCGGCGGATGCTGTGACGATAACGGCGACGACGACGATAACGATGACGATGAGAGCGGCGGAAGTAACGGCACCTGAGATGAGGGTATCGTAGGCGGCACCGGCGGCACTAGTGACGATGACGACGATAACGACGAGGGTGGCGGCAACTGTCCAGGCACATTTGGAGCCAGCGGCACCAGGGGTGGCGGCGGAATCGACACCGACGACGAAAGCTGCGGTATGTTCGGAGGTAGCGCCACATGTACTGGTGCCGGCGCCAGCGGCAGAGACGGCGTGGAGGTCGTCACGGAAACTGGCGGCTGAGAGGCCGGCACCGGCACTGTCTGCGGCGATGGTTGACGCGGCACGATGGCGGAAGGTGGCGCCACTGAGCCTATCAACGGCGGCGGCTGCGATGGGTGCGAATGTTGCTGCTGCTGTTGCTGTAAGAGATGAGGATGAGGATGTGGATGTTGATGCGAATGTTGTTGTTGTTGTTGTTGTTGTTGCTGATGGGGTGGAGGTGGTGTTCGCCCCTGTCGGTGATGGTGTTGGAGGTGTGACGGTGGCGCCCCCGGTGGCAGAAGTGGCGCCGGAGAATGCGTGGTCTGCCTCTGGGCTGGCGGTATTCCCTGCTGCTGCTGTGGTGCTGGTGATGGATGTCGCTGCTGCTGTTGTTGCGAGGGCAGTGGACCTCCTGATGAAGGGCGCGGTCCTGAATGCAACGGCTGTGGTGGCGGCTGTTGCAAATGCTGTGGCTGCGAATGAGGGGGAGGTTGCGATGCGAGCACCGGCTGCTGCTGATGCTGCTGTTGTTGTTGAAGCAGATGCGGTGACTGTTGCTGTGACAACGGTTGCTGTGGCAACAGCGGAGACTGAGAGTGAGGTGGCAGTTGCGGCGATTGTTGCAGCCTGGGCTGTAACTGTGCTGGTAACTGTGGATGTGGTTGTGGTTGCTGCTGTGGTTGCGATTGCGATTGTGGTTGCTGTAGCGGAGCCTCCTCGGGTTCCTGTTTTATTTGCGGTATCGTCAAAGGTTGTTCCGGCTCTGGCGCGGGTGACCTTGACCGTGACCTTGGTATTGACCTTGATCGCGACCTTGACCTTGATCGTGATCTTGACCTTGGTGCTGGACTTGGCGACCTTGACCTTATTTCCTTCTTGATATGTGGCGGCGGCTTGTAATCGACGTCGTTTTCCACTGGACTGGGCACGCTGGACGAGCTAGAGCTCAGGTCGTCCTGAAATTGGCAAGCATAACCCATGTTTATACATCCCGATCCGACAATTAAGCCTGCATATTGAATTAAGATGCATGTGGCTTGTTACCAGTTCACACCATGAAATTTTACGATGGGAAGAGCGGGGAGCAAATATTAAGTTAGGCCATTAACACTCAGAGAGGCCAAAAGAGGCCTGACGATTTTGGATATATTTTACTTACAAAAGCATTTTCTTGAAAACATTTGAAGGAGAAATGTTCATCAAAAGCCAAACAACAACTCTCCCTCAAATTTTCTTTCAACTTTTGCTTTATTCGCAAGTTATTTTCAAAAACATGAGAGAAGCAGACGATACTTTCTGAGTGCTAATGGGTTAAGTCATACATCCTTGGTGGCTCTGTCATGGCGACAATAAGCCAGGGACTCCACGCGGCCGTAAATGCGGGCATGCAATTGGGCCGCTGTCAGCTCAGATAGGCACTTAATGGACAGACTGATCAGAGAAGAAACTGTCTCGCCGAATACTGGACACCAGGGGGCACTACGCACGAAAATACAACATGGCCGCCATCGGCACTGGCGGTCTGATGCTATTCGGGGTAGGAGAATATTGAGCATGGACACTGTCAAGATGGCTGCTTATTCTAAGGAATTTTGGTAAATGGTCTTGATAAAGTTAATTATTCATACAGGCAGCATCTAAAAATGTGATGAAAATCTTGAACTTAAGGCCAGAATGGATTAACCCACTCATATCCTGAGATCGCTTTTACAAAAGTCATCTGCACCTTTGAGACTTTTGAAAATAACTTGGGAATTAATGATCAATTGGAAAAAGATTTCAAGGAGAGTTGTTGGTTAGTTTATGATCAATATTTCTTCTTCAAATATTCTTTTGAAATTACTTTTCTTAGAGAGATATCACCAAATGTATGAGGTGGATTTGAATGCTACTGGGGATGAAGTGGTTAACCCATTACTGCTTAAGAATTCCTCCAGAAATTATCGTCTGGACCTATGATACTTTTGGCAATAAGTCTGAAATTGAGAATGATTTTTGAAAATATTTGAAGGAGAGTTATTAGTAGTGTTCTCATGAACATTTCTCCTTCAAATATTTTCTTAACTTTGCTTTTCCCTCGAAGATTTCATCAAAATTGTAAGGCTGTATTTGGCCGCCTTGAGCATTAATGGGTTAATAATGCAGTCCTAGGTGAATAAACTTAAGCACTGGAGCTCCTCGTATCAGATTCATCTAATAAACCATCAAACTGTATCAGCTTGTGATAAAAGGTATCAATTTTCCTGAGATAGTGTCAGATGAACACAAATCTAGTTTCATTCTGAGCCATATTAGAACATCAGCTTGTATGAAATATAAGACAGTATCCAGTTTGTTATGATTTGTATTAAAAGGTATCGGTTTTCAGAACACAACATCAGTTTTGCAAAACCTGGTATCATTTCTGAGCTACAATATGGTGTCACTTTGTATAATAATAATTTATGTTTGATATAGCCCCCTTTCCACCTATAATGTTCAAAAGCGCAGTTGTATGCTATATAATAAATGATCTACCGAACCCTACTTTCAATATTGAAAATTTGAAATAATAAGTTAGTATTACCAGGCTAAAAAATTATGGATAGATATAGAGGAAAATTTCCAGAGCAACTCTTTAGCATTGATAGCAAAATATTTGAAGGAGAAATGTTAATCAGACGCTTAACAACATCTCTTCTTCAAATATTTTGCTAATTTTCTCCTTATTCCCAAATAATTTTGAAAAGTATGAGAGTAGCAGATGAACTCTGAGTGTGAATGGATTATAGCAAAAGTTGATAAGCAACATGCTTATCAACTTTTGATTATAGTAAAACAGGAAAAATGAAGAAATGTTCATCAGATCTCTACCAACAATTCTCCTTCAAAAATTGTGCAATATCATTCTTAATTTCAAAGTTATGGTCAAAAGTATCGTAGATGCAGACGTAAATTTCTAGATAACACAGGCAGTGGTAGAGGTGAGGATATTTCATACAAACGAGACAAAGCTCCTCGCGAACTCCACCCTAAGCCCCGAGGGCGCATCATTTGATTTCATTTCACAAACGCATGAAGTTGAGATTAAACAGGAGTAATGTTATGCAAAGCTTGTCTCTGCTCCAGCGAAGACCTCCGGGATTTCATCAGTTTTCAATTAGGCCTCATCATTATAATTATTGACATCAAGAGAGGCTAGTGTGTTAGCTATGCTGGGCTCCCATATGGTGATGGGGGACAGAAAATTCTTGAAGGCAAAATCTAGATCAAAACCCTACCCACAACTTTCCTTCAAATATTTTGTGGATTTAAGCCTAAATTTTAAGTTATTGTCAAAAGAATCCCAGATCTTAGATCCAGACAACACTTAAGGTTAATTCTTTTTAAGTTATTGTGAAAAGTATCTTGTAGATCTTATATACAGACCACACTTAAGCTTAAATTAAGAGTTATTGTGAAAGGTATCTTAGATCTTAGATCTTGAGGACACTTATCTAGATATCTAGGATTCATAAGTGATCAGACAGAAAGGAAAATTTGCAGTGCCCAAGAATTAGGGCAATATTTGGAGAAACTTAGCAATTTTTTGAAAATATTTGAAGGAAAAATGTAGAGCAGACTCCAACCAACAACTCCCCTTCAAATATTTTGTGAATTTATCTGTAAAATCAGAGTTATTCTCAGTGATGCATTTGAAGCAGACGCCATTTAGGAGAACTCCAGGCATGAGTGGTTTTAGTGTGTTCCACACAACGCCTCCACACAATGCTCCACATGTCAAAGTATTTTAAAGCCGGCTGGCCGCTTTCATTGTGGATTTTTCAGAAAGAAGCGAACCTCAACCTCATCGGCCCCACATGAATATGTTACAGCCGGCCAGTCGCTTTCATGGTGGATTTTCTGACAAGATGCGAACGCCGGACCCATAATAGTATGTTACAGCCAATCGGATGCTTTTATCAAGGATTTACTAGAAAGAAAGGAACATGGGACCTACCTGGTTGTTTTCAATATCTCCCTCGTTGCCATTCTCATCATTATCGTTCCCTGAGACACTGCTACTATCCGTGGATGACTCCGTTGGACTCTCCGAGCGCTGCTGAAAAACACAACACAGCCAACCCCATCACTAGTCTGCGGCCATTTTGGAAAAAGCACCGCAGTGAATGTAATCTTATTAGCGATTGGCCCACCTCGCATTAAATCCCTTAAGGCCCCAGCCTTCTGTTAACTTATCCCGAATCTTGTTAATAACGGTCGCCATATTATTTTATGGTCCTGCAGCGAATATGACCCCACTTTGGATTGGCTAATTTTCATTTTCAATACCTCGTTGGCACATCGCGGCGCAATTCAGGAGAGAGACCGGAGGAGCTCTTTATTGAGAGTACCGTCGTAAACTCTCATTGTCCTGACGGAATTAACTAGCTTTCGCCCCATCTTTCCGCCGTAAAGCCGAAATAGCCTTAACCCCTTCTAATCCGGCACGGGTCTTATTTGATTGTAAAGGCATTATTTCTTTGTTATTGAGGATGTTCATTATACGGGAACGCACAGAAGAAACACTACGTGCATGAGAAGATTGGTCCATATTCGTCCGCATTCATTCAGAGGAAGATCTTGAAAAGTATTCATCTAACCCTATCAATGCTGAGGCAGCTTTCATCCAAAGCACAAGGATGTAAAGATTCTTGAAAAACATCTAAACCCTGTCATGTTGGTATTCATTGGATAGGTCTCGGTGAGTACTCTCAGATGAGTACCCATGTGCTAGGGTTTACGCCATTTTTCAGGTTTTTTGCATCATTTTGTATTGGCCGAATTAGCCACCAGCAGCGTGAGGGTTATTCTTGCTGAATTTTATGCAGTGTTTCATAAAATACGTCCTGAGCTTTAAGTGATAACCACCGTTAAGGAAGATGTTAAAAGCAGTTATAAACACAGGAATAATGCCCCCTCACACCAGAATTATAACCACTTACAACCCATTGAGTTAACTTTCCTCTCACTTACGTCAAAAGCAGTTACTGCATACGGGGCGACTTATTTTGTACTCCGCATTAATTTACCAATTCACATCTGGGAAAATGCAGGACTCACAGTTTGCAAATTCATGCTCAATTACAATTAATAATTTATCGTTATTAAAGTATCATGTTTCCAGACGAAACTTTGAAAGGAAATCCTACAGATGATTGGGTCAAACTAACCAGTGCCAAATACAATTATAACAATGAATTTGATTGTTCACTAGTTGGATACATAATGATAATGATGAACAAAGATATCAAGTTTCTAAAAGCCAGTAAGAACAGTTGCCAGTTAATGAATTGGATGATACTTGCACGTATACATATATGTATATTTATATATTTGTATGTATGTATATATGTATATATATATATACATATATATATATATATATATATATATATATATATATGTATAGATAAATATATATATATACACACCAAACAATAGTAATAACATTCCCCTTACAGGTTGCTTTCTTTCCTTCAAAAATTCCGAAAAATCCTCCGTAATTTACAGAGTAAGTAAAATCATTTACCTGCTGCGATTTCTTCTTCTTGCCGGTCTTTTCTTCAGTGTCGCTGCCTGCCTCCAGGTGGCGCTTCTTACCCTTGGCAGGACTGTCTTTGGGCTTCTGGAAGAAAATGATTCATCGGTACAAATATATATTCTAGCCTCAGAAGTCAACATCTTTTTATTTTGTCTGTCTGGCTGCCTGTCCGTCTCTCTCTCTCTGTCTGTCTCTTTGTCTCTCTCTCTGTCCGTCTGTGTCTGTCTGTCTGGCTCTGTCTCTGTCTCTCTCTGTCTCTCTCTCTCTCTCTCTCTCTCTCTCTCTCTCTCTCTCTCTCTCTCTCTCTCTCTCTCTCTCTCTCTCTCTCTCTCTCTCTCTCTCTCTATATATATATATATATATATATATATATATATATATATATATATATATATATAGATAGATATATATATATAGATATATATGTACATATATATTACCCCTTCTCTTCCTTTTCAATACAGCTGGTCAAGGGTGGTGATATGTCTGACACCTACTGACCAATCAGTATCAAGAAAAGCAAAGTGAAAGTTGTCATTTTAAACTGTGGATAGTGCTCATAGAGGTGTCTAAGTATTTCTGGATAGCCTTCTCTCTGTCCATAAGTAAAGTGATATTTCTTACCTTTTTCTTCTCCTTATCGGTGCTACTGTTGCTACACGTGCTGACGGTGCTGGGGGACTTGCGCCCGTTGCCGTTCTTCTGAGAGCTGGAGGAGCTGTTGAGGGGACTGTCCACGTTCTCGGGACTACTGGTGGCGCTCTGACGAGCTTTCTTAGAGCGACCTTTTCCTGGAAGTCCCTGAAACACACACAGACAATACAACTATAAGATCAATCTGATAAGCGCTAGTATTTGGAATACTGTCCCCTGGTGGAGGTTCATGAAACTAATCCTAATCTCTCAAGATATTTTTTCATGGTCTAGCCTTTACACGATCTCCCTCTGGTGACAATCCAAGAAACTAATCCTGATATCTCAAGACTTCTTCACAGGCTAGCCTTTACATGAGTGTATTCTCGAGTCAAGCCTTGTCATGTGATCTAGATGTATTTGCAACTCAATCATTACTAACTCCACCTGGTGTCCATTCAAGAAACTAATCCTGTTATAGTGTGATTCAATAAATGATTCCTTGGTAATATTCCATAAGTGTGTGTATTTCCTGTTTTGTTTTTCTTTCTACAGAAAGAGCACCACCTGGTGGAAATACAAGAAACTAATCATGATTGCTTTGAGATTATCTTTCCCAATTTCCGCTGTAACTTACTTTCCATTGCATGTGTATTCCAATGTATTTCTTTTACTCTAAGTTAGAGCTGCACTCACAGAGGGAGATCAACTCATGAGCTCACCACCATTTTGACTCGTGAGCTCATGAGCTCGTGGATGCGCGGTTTTTAAAATAAGTATTTATTATTCAGCCAACCAATTAAGAAAGAAATACTTACTGATGGAGAATTGCTAACATTTACACGGTAATTTCATTTCAAAATGTGCCTACATAGAAGAATACATATCCATATTTACATATTGCTTTCTATAATGCGGTACAAAGGTCGGTATAACGCTAAACACTGCCTGTATACATTGGGGAGTGTAAACAAAACATGACAGTGATAAGCGGTAATACGAAAGTTAGTGTTAGATGTTCTGTGTTACGTTTGTGTTCCAAACACAGACGAGTTCGCGAGTTGACGACTTCAGCTCGAGCTCAGCTCGCCTGCACTAATGCTCGAGCCACTCGAGTTCGTGAGTGGTGAGTGCAGCTCTACTCTAAGTGCACCACCTAGTCTTTATACAAGAACATGATCTTGATACTCCCAAATATTTTCCAGTTTCCTCTTCAACTTTCCATAAGATTATTAAATCCTGTGTATTTCTTTTCTTTCAGTGCACCACCTAGTGGTTGTGAGAGAAACTCATCCTGATTGCTCCCAGACTATCACTTTTCCTGTTTCCTCAGTGATTTTCCTTTATCATTCAAGTGTGTATTTTATCCATTGCATCCACACCTGGCCATTCTATGAAAAATTAATCCAGATTGATTTAAAATATTCCTTCTGTAACTTCATAAAAGGCATTCCTCATCGTGTGTGTATTTTGATCATTATGTGCACCACCTAGTGGCCGCCGATGAAACTAATCCCGATGTCTTCGTGATAATTCACCACAGAAAATCCACGAGCGAATTCCATCATCTCTGTGGCTATCCACATATGTATCGGTGGTATGTAAATGTAAGTGCGCAGTTGTATAATTCACCTCCTGATCGAGACAGATGCTATCGTCGCAAGCCACAGGCTGGGCCGGAGCTGATCTCTTTTTCGCTCACTCGAACACAAGGAAACCATTTTCCGCCGCCATCGTTATCGTAACGTTTCTCAGCCTCTTTGCGGCATCGGCAACGGCAACTGCGGCTGCTACGGCGATGCAGGGCTCAGCTGGCGAGAGACGAGGCGAATTATTCCTTCATTTATGCGCGGCAGTAAAACACACGGGTCCCACTCTCCGGCTGACAGGATCAATCACCGCAGTGCCCTCTATAGGCGGCATTAGCCATTAACCTCCACTCTATACATACATGTATAATATCGCGCTGGCCTGGCCCAGGGACCCGGGCAGGCTGGCTCACGCGAGCAAGCAGGGGGGCTAACAATAGATACCTAAGTGCGTAGGAATACAGTTTCTTTCTTTCAATAGAGCTTTATAGGAATCATCCTTTACAGTATATTTTTCTGTTTTTTTAAGGCTTTTTAGGAATATTCATTCAAGCAGGGGGAACTAACAATAGATACCTAAGTGCGTAGGAATACAGTTTCTTTCTTTCAATAGAGCTTTATAGGAATCATCCTTTACAGTATATTTTTCTGTTTTTTTAGAGCTTTTTAGGAATATTCATTCAAGCAGGGGAAACTTACAATAGATACCTAAGTGCGTAGGAATACACTCCCTTTCTTTTCTTTCAATACATATTTTTAGGGATCTTTCCTCACAGATTACGTTTCTGTTTTTTCAAATAGTTTTTAGGAATCTTCCTTTACAGAATATTTTTCGTTTTTTTCAAGTGCTTTTTAGGGATTTTTCTTTAAAGAATATTTTTCGGTTTGTTTCTTAATAAGCTCTTTAGAAATCTACCTTAACAGAATATATACATATATTTTTTCCTTGAACCATTTTCATTCATGCTTTGAAATTCATTTAAAATTGATTTCCCTTTATTTCAAGAGCTTTCTAGGAATCAGAATATTTTCTGTGTTTTTTTAGTCTTTTTCATTCATGCGTAAATGTTGTTTTTCCCTTTATTTGCAGAGCTTTGATAAAATGCTGTGCATTTTATTCACAAATTTATTATATATGAACATCTTATTATCTCCCTCTTAAAGATGACCCCTCCCCCCAAATTTATTCTTTTAAAACTCACAATGGCCTAATTTGCACATCAAGTACTAAAATCCTCGCTTAAGCTTAGTAAGTGTACACGTCCTATTTTCATTGCCTGAGAAATATATGCCAATGCATGCGGTACCGCGTGATAAATTGTCCAAAGTCAAATCTCTCTACTTCACTATAAATATTTAATAACATTTCGCTAATATTGTTTCATAATCCAAAGGGCATAAGTAGATTTCCATAGTATTGTGTTACGGCAAAATGCAATTTCTCGATGGCGTTTTCTTGGCATGCCGATGACTTTTGGGAGAGAGGGAATTCTCATAAGTATTGTCAAATAAATATTGATTATGATAGTATTGTCTTACAACAAAAAATGGTTTCTGAGGTAGTTTATTCATAAACATGGGAAGAGAAATGACTTAAAATTCTGGAAACTGGAAGCAACCCAAAACAGCCAGACAAATTTGTGTGGAATCTTTTAGTCAAAAGAAAATTTGGGAAAACATTTGAAGGAGAAATGTTCATCTGATAATTACTGACAACCCTACTTAAAAAACTTAGTAGAATCATTCCTAATTGCCAAGTTATTGTGAGAAGTATCAGAGATCCAGACGACAATTTCAGATGTTACTCCTTAGCATAGATGGGTTTAAGATATTTTCTGTATGGCATTAAACAATGCCTCTTTCATTTATTTTCCAAAATATTATAAAAATTATCTTCAAAGTCTTGAGATAACGTGTGGAGGAGCTTAGGTGCAAATAAATTAACCATTCCAATGCTGAGGCTACTTTTGTCCAAGGCACAAGGATGCAAATATTTTCAAAAACCATCTTAACCCTCATAGCCCTCACTGACTATTCTAAGGTGAGTACCCATTTACTAGGGTTTTGGTCATTTTTTAGGTGTGTTTTTTTTGCATCATTTTGTATGGGACAAATTAGCCACCAGCAGCATTAGGGTTAATGGGTTAAAACAGCAAGGGGTCTGGTTTGGGAGATGACAAAGATGGAGTCGAAACCGCAGTGGCGTAGACAGCTCTCCTTCTCCTCCTACCGCGAGGCTGGGGTGGCCGGGCCAACCCTCGACTCTCCGTCTTTGACAAATTGAAAAGCACATTGCGGGCGACATTTGCCCGGCGAAATCACTCACACAGAAGGAAGCTGCTAATTACACTATACACATTGCAGGGCTGGAATATGATAGACCGTACAGGCCTCAACGCTAACTCAGAATGATACTGGCCCTGTAGGGCCAGTAACACCTAGCATCTACTGGTCCTGCAAAATGTTTACTGGCCCTACATTTTTTCTTTAACATAAGAAGAAAGAACATTGCATAAGACTCACCACAACACTTATCTTTATAAATTTTATCTTCATTTATTTCAAAAAAAATTTGGGGACATTCTCAGGGGGAAACTTTTTAACAAGAATGTCTCCAAATGTTTACTGGCCCTGTAGGAGCAGTTGAGGTCTTTTTTTACTGGCCCGAAGCTGATTTTGGGAATTTTTACTGGCCTGGGGCCATAGGTTCACCCTAAGCATCCAGCCCTGCCGTACTATGACAGAGCGCAGGAATGAAGTCAGATCAAAACCAACAATGGAAGATTCTAAATCTCAGAGTCTGACCATAGAGGAGATGAAGCGTTTTAAGCCTTTTTCAACCAATAATACCATTTAATCGTCTGGTTCTATAGTACTTTTTAAAATAACTTTGAAATTGAGAATGGTTTTACAGAATATTTGAAGGAGAGTTGCAGGTAATGTTCTGATTGACATTTCTCCATCAAATATCTTCCTGACTTTGCTCTTGCTAGGGAGGGGGTGTTAATCCCCTTTAAAGCTCCCTATTTTTCATAAAATATAAAAATAAATTAAAAGGACTAATTAACATTTTTTGTCTATATTTCATTTGCATCAGATATCTTTCCTCATTCGTTACCTGTCTGCTTGTCCACAAATGGAATTTCAATTTCTAATTTGTTTTTTCCTGAATTTTGATCCCTAAGAAAAAACAAAACATTGGAAATATTTCCAATTCAGCAACAAAATTTCTATTATACAAAGATGACATCCAAGAGGGGGTAACACGATAGAATGTATCCCCACATCATAAAGAAAGGTTGTATTACTGATTCCCAAAATCACCATGTTTGCATATTGTGTTTTCCGATTCAGCAACATTTCTATTATACAATGGTTACCATGTGAAGGTAACATGATGGAATGGATCCCCGAATCATAATGAAATAATTGGAAATATTTCTGATTCAGCAACAACATTTCTATAAGTTCATAATGAAAGATTGTGCTTACTGAATCCCGACTTCACCTTGTTTGCACATTGTATTATACTATACAGAAAGATTTCTATTACTAGTATACAAAGATGACATCCCTCACAGAGGGAGTAACATGATGGAATGTATCCCCGCATCATAATGAAACATTGTACTTACTGATTCGCGACTTCTCCTTGTTCGCATATTGTGTTTGCCGTTGACTTCCTCTTCCTCTTTGACGGGTTTGAACAGGAAGGGGGGAGGGTCGCGCGGCTTGTCTATAGGGCGTAACTCGCCATACTTCTTGAAGAATAAGCGACACTGGGTGCACAACAACACCTTGTCCTTCCCCGCATGGTGCCAGTCTTTCGAAGCTGAAACGAAAAGGAAAATTCATTGAATTGATGTCCTCCATAGTCTTCTTCAATTATATTTACTCTATTATAAAAGGCGATTTTAAATTATCCTTCTATTCCTGAAATATCTGTAGGCAAATAATAAACTAACATTGGATTGCATTCTGTTTTAGAACAGATTCTCCATTCATTTCCTAAACCACCTGGTGGCAAATTGCAGAACTAACAAAGAGCTGCACCTGGTGGCAAAGTCATGAACTAACAGTGACTTGCATTTTCACTTCATCTAGTAGCAAGCTCTAACTTATTCTTTGCGTTCATTGGCCACCTAGTGGCTAAGTTATGAGCCAACGGCAGTCTGAACGTAAATGTGCATATTTTCTTTTGTTCTTAGTCACTCAGTCACTCTGATCATGACCTAATTTAGGGCTGTGGTCTCTGTGTGTTGCATTCTCCCTTCTCTTCAGAAATCACCTAGTAGCAAAATCATGAACTAACAATCAGCAGTGACCTCTTAGTTTCTATGAGCAGAAATCACCTAGTGGCAAAATCATGAACTAACAATGACCTGCAGTCTCAATGAAGACATTCTGTATGGCATCTTGTGTTGAAATATGATTGTGATTTCTGAAGAGGAAGGCAGGATATCTTGAAATGTCACGTGAAATTCAATTTACACAGTAATTTCCTGTTTCACACTACTATACTAGTTCCAAGCATAAATCAATTGTATTTTCAAATTCAATTTTGACACATTCAATTGCAGTTCTGGGGTGTTCGCGATAGGCAGGATATCCACGCTATTTGCATGTTTGCATTATTTTCTGAATCAAAACCCTGACAGAGCCATAGCTGACAGGGCCATTCAATTTCTCTGATTCATCTTTTGGCCAATAGATGGCACTGCAGTATATGGCACGCTAACTGTGAGTAAGAGCATCTTTACCCATTGATGCCTTAAGGGCTCCCATAATAGCATTATCTGGATCTAAGCTATTTTGATAATGACTTGGATGCAAAGCATGAACTTTGAAAAATATAAGCCTTTCCAATGCTGAGGCTACTTTTGTCCAAATCAGAAGGATACAAAGATTTTTGATAACCATCCAAACTCTGAAATGTGGGTATTTATCAGAAAGCTCTCACAATGTGCTCTCAGATGAGTAGCCATGTGCTAGGGTTGCAGTCATTTTTCAGGGTTTTTTGCAACATTTTGTATGATGGTGTCCAACTGTCGCATTAGCGTGCGACAGAGGCCACAAATTGTGGGACAAGGCAAGACCTTTAATCACAGTTTAACTCGGGAAATTTTGCTATTTGCTACGATGGCTGATATAGTAATGTCACCTGGTGAAAATATTGATTGTTAGACAGCGCCAACCAAAAAGTGCTCTGCTTCAGGAGTTCAAAATTTGGACACCTACGAGACTGCCTTTCGCCAGTCTGTCTGTGTGTCTCCATCAAACGAGCGAGTGAACGAGGGCTGCCTGCTTCCCTAGATCCTCAGCAGTACCAAATATTGATTGTTAGATAGAGCCCACCAAAAATTGCTGTGCTCCAGGACCTTTTATCTATACTCCAAGACTTCAAAATTTGGACACCTCCCTCCGAGACTGCCTTTCCCCAGTCTGTCTGTGTGTCCCCATCAAGCGAGCGAGGGAGTGAACGAGGGCTGCCTGCTCCCCTAGATCCTCGGCAGTACCGGCAAGCGAGCAGAGCAAGCGGGTCTGTGTTTGACAGCAGCAACATGCCTGGCAGATTGTTTTACAAGGCTCGTGTAAACACGCCGACAACAGCGCAGCCTCGGTTTAACACAAGTGAGCCGTTGTTTGACAACCTTAGCGGGAACAACTGACGGATGGATAGAGCAAGGGATGCCTGGCACATGTTGCCACGGAGACGACAGCCATCCCTCCCCCTCCTCCTTAGTAACCATGGAAACTGACACACTACAAAAGGATGGGTTTCATTTTTTTTGGAAACAATATTTTTTTGGCTTTTGGCAAGAAGTATTATCATTTAATTTATAAACTATACTGTTGCCAAGGAGTCACCCATCCCCCCCTTCTACATAGTAACCATGGAAACCGACACACTACAAAAGAGGGATCTCACCTTTTGCAGACAAATATTTATTTTGGCCAGAAGAATTGTTATTATTTGATAAACATATAAACAATATAATGTTGCCAAGGGAACACATATCCCTCCCCCTCCTACACACTAGTAACCACGGCAACCATGATACTTCAAAATAGTCCGAGTGGGTGTATTTCTGATATTTTGAATTCATTTTTGATCAAACAAAGAGGATCTTACAGTCTGACCATTTAAGTTATTTTTCTCTAACAAAAGTAATAATTGGAAAACATTTGAAGGAGAGTTGTTCATCAAAACTTTACCTACAACTCTCCCTCAAATTGTTCGCAAATTATTGCTTCATTCTGAAGTTATTTTCAAAAGTATGACAGATCCAGATGACACTCATCGAGCAGATCCCTAGGCATGGACAGGTTAAGATTCTGAGCTATACCTGCAGGAGAGTTGTTCATTAACCCTTGTCATGCTAGACCCCCATATGGGAGAACCTATCCCCTGGGACCAGGGATATTGTCGGTCTACCCACCAAATCAGAAGGATTTCATAGATTTCTATTACTGTTTCAATAATGTGCTTCACAAACTGAAATAAAAACATTGAAAAAGGGAAAAAATTTATATCTAGTATGATTCAATACCCCTTAATTGTCCTATGTAGTTTTTATTTTGCTAAGTGAAAGGGCACCTAAAGACCGGATATATCCGGTGCTGGTCACACAGGCAAGATATGTAGCACCAGATATATCAGGTGTTAGCAAGAGCAGGGTTAAAATTTTACCTACAACTCTCCTTCAAATCGTTTGCAAATAAATGCTTCATTCTGAAGTTATTTTCAAAAGTCTGAGAGTTCCAGACGACACCCGTCCAGCAGAACCCACATCAAGATTCTGAGCTATACCTGTAGCAGCTGCAGAGATCATTCTAATGTGAAGGAGTGAGAATCAAGCATTACATAAATAGGCCATATTTGATGTGAAGGAAAAATACCTTCATTTCCTGTTCTCGGCAAGAGATACCGTACTCAGGTAACTGACCTGTTCAACGATACAACATCGCAGGAAATGTTCAGTAGGAACACCCAACTTCTATTTCCTCCGACAACACTGGCTTCCTCTCTCGCTCAGCCATCGACCAATCAAATTGCCCCCACTAGATCGCGGCTATGAACATGTCCACGGCACTGACAGACCACCCAGTGAATGCAGCATCATTGATATGCGTTTTCATACGAAGCACACAATTAATTCTCGAAGTGCTTTGTCGAGTGATAATTTCGAAAATATCACAAAAATGGAGGCAAATTTCCAAAAGCAATTGAAGGATTACTTACCAGAAGAGAGTACAGAGCCTCCACAAACATTCATTTATGTACTAAATTTACTTGATTTTATTCAAGTTCAGTGGGTTTTTTACAAAGAGAGGTTCAGGAGTAAATTTACCATACATTTTAATACAATTTCTGGTTAACATATTTGTACCCAGATGACTATGGGGTTCGACATGTTTACAAATATTTGGAAAATACAAAACCTGAGATTACACGACTCTTGAAGAAAATAATGTGGGAATTAAGTATCAAGTTCTGTTTGACATTTCTCCTTCAAATATTTTACAAAATATGCCTTGGTCGAAAAATACATCAATGAACAAGTCAGACCTTTTTGTGTGAATCTGCATGTGGGCAAGTATGGCTTAACCCACAAATATCTGCAGCTAACAGCATGACTATTTTGGAAATATCTTCCAAGTGGAGGAATATTTTGTAAACTTTTTGTAGGAGAAATATAAATAAGAACCAAATAAACAAATCTCCTTCAAATATTTTTGGATATGTATGTAATTCTGTGGTTATTTTCAAAAACATCATAGAACCAGACAACATTTTGGCAAGATGTGGTTAAGTAAAGCCTGCCTCCCAGTGAAACACTACATCTTCCACATTGATGTCCTCCTAAGTATCATTAATTGGCCCTTTAGGCCCAAGCTTAGAAAATAAACCATTTGACTGACAACACGGCTCAGCCTCTCTCTGGGCCCGTCGCCATGGAAACTGGGGCTGGTTACCGCGGATCAATTTTAGCCAGATTCCAGGGGAACGAAGCTCGTTTCCAAATTTCTCCCTCCTCTCGTTTTTCTTTCCTCCCACTAAGACAGAGGGAAGGCTAAGAGGACTCTCAAGTAGATTTGTTTGATTTCAGAGCCGAAACTCAACATGCGGGTAAAATGTAAACATGGGCGCCTGTGGATGCATGTTGTTGCCATGGCAACAGATACTTGACTTACGGGCAGGCTAAGTGGGGCTTAAGGTGGACTGAGAGTGGTTGTCAACTGATACTGACAAGAGCCCTCTGCATTCCATAAATCAACTGCACAAGATTTTCATCAACTTCTCCTATTCATTCATAGCTACAGATCTAGACAAGTGTCGTCTGGACCTGAGATATTTTTGCAGATAACTGAACAGGTGTTCAGTGTACACTGAACTCTGGAAGGTGTTCAATGTACACTGAACACTGGAAGGTGTTCAATGTACACTGAATACTGGACAGGTGTTCAATGTACACTGAACACTGGAAGGTGTTCAATGTACACTGAATACTGGAAGGTGTTCAATGTACACTGAACACTGGAAGGTGTTCAATGTACACTGAATACTGGACAGGTGTTCAATGTACACTGAACACTGGAAGGTGTTCAATGTACACTGAATACTGGAAGGTGTTCAATGTACACTGAACACTGGAAGGTGTTCAATGTACACTGAACACTGGAAGGTGTTCAATGTACACTGAATACTGGACAGGTGTTCAATGTACACTGAACACTGGAAGGTGTTCAATGTACACTGAATACTGGAAGGTGTTCAATGTACACTGAACACTGGAAGGTGTTCAATGTACACTGAACACTGGAAGGTGTTCAATGTACACTGAACACTGGAAGGTGTTCAATGTACACTGAACACTGGAAGGTGTTCAATGTACACTGAATACTGGACAGGTGTTCAATATACACTGAACACTGGAAGGTGTTCAATGTACACTGAACACTGGAAGGTGTTCAATGTACACTGAACACTGGAAGGTGTTCAATGTACACTGAATACTGGAAGGTGTTCAATGTACACTGAACACTGGAAGGTGTTCAATGTACACTGAACACTGGAAGGTGTTCAATGTACACTGAATACTGGACAGGTGTTCAATGTACACTGAACACTGGACAGGTGTTCAATGTACACTGAACACTGGAAGGTGTTCAATGTACACTGAACACTGGAAGGTGTTCAATGTACACTGAACACTGGAAGGTGTTCAATGTACACTGAATACTGGACAGGTGTTCAATATACACTGAATACTGGACAGGTGTTTAATGTACACTGAACACTGGAAGGTGTTCAATGTACACTGAACACTGGAAGGTGTTCAATGTACACTGAACACTGGAAGGTGTTCAATGTACACTGAATACTGGACAGGTGTTCAATATACACTGAATACTGGACAGGTGTTTAATGTACACTGAACACTGGAAGGTGTTCAATGTACACTGAACACTGGAAGGTGTTCAATGTACACTGAACACTGGAAGGTGTTCAATGTACACTGAATACTGGAAGGTGTTCAATGTACACTGAATACTGGAAGGTGTTCAATGTACACTGAACACTGGAAGGTGTTCAATGTACACTGAACTCTGGAAGGTGTTCAATGGACACTGATTACTGGACAAGTGTTCAATGTACACTGAACACTTATTTGGTCTTCGATAAACACTTATCATTGGACAGGTGTTCAATGAACACCGAACATTGAACAGGTATTCATCACAGGTGTTCTATGAAACCCGAACAGGTGTTAACCCATTATCACTCAAAAGTTCCTCCAGAAATTGTCGTCTGGATCGACGATACTTTTGGCGATAACTTTTGAATTGAGAATAATTTTACAGAATATTTGAAGGAGAGTTGTTGATAATGCTCTTATGAACATTTCTCCTTCAAATAATTTGCTAATTATGCTTTAGCCTGAAGGATATCATCAAAATTGTGAAGCTGGTTTTGGCCGCTGTGAGCATTAATGGGTTAATCACAGGTGTTCAATAAACACTGAAAATGTGTTCCATGAGACTTGAAATTGAACAGGTGTTCAATGTACATTGATTTCCCGAAAAGGGTGAGGATCTGCGATGTACAGAAAAAGTGTAAACCCTTTTCATGCTGATGCTACTTTCGTCCATGGCAAAAAAATAAAAGCAAAACGTTTTGATGAGTACACATGTGCCAGGGTTTCAGTCATTTTGAAAGTTTTTTGCATCATTTTGTATTGGCCAAATTAACCACCAGCAGCATAAGGGTTAAGTATATACAGGTGTTCAATTTGACAGATTTTACTGTAAAGACTTGATGTTACTCTCAGAAAGAGCAGCAGTCACACAATACTTCATCCCAGCCATTCCCAGGGGAAAAATTTGTAGAAATTGATAGTAGTACTTACTGGTTGTGAAGCAATGTCTACAGGCGTATCCACTCAGATCCCTGGAATCGCTGTCATCTGATTCATTCTCCGAAACCTCGCTGGCTGAGCTGAGGTCCACTGAAAAACAACGAGAAAGATATTCTAAAGAACCGTAAAAGATAATTATAATAATAATGATGATGGTGATAATAGCAATAATGATATTTCACAGTAAATTGCAAAACGTTTGAAGTATTCAAATGTTGATTTAACATATTAATGGTCTTAAAAGAAGTAGCACTACTACTACTACTACTACTACTACTACTACTACTACACATGTCACTGCTTCTATTACTACTACTACTACTACTACTACTACTACTACTTCTACTACTGCTACTATTACTACTTCTACTACTGCTACTACTACTACTACTACTACTACTACTACTACTACTACTATTATTAGACTATTATTCATTTTAATATAAAAACAGCATTTTTTCTAAGCACAATGCGTTTTGATGAATTCCTTTAAAGATGACGATGTTATGAAGGGTATGTTCGTTAAAACCTGCTATTTTGAATTACAGGTGACAGGTTTAAGCTTCTCATCACTTCTTGCACCTTTGCCAGCTGACTGACATGCTGACATGAACTTTGACCCCTAGCTATTGACCTCAGCTCTGACCCCAATTTCAGGTCACAAACTCTACTATCAATCGTAAACCCTTCTGTTAGTATATAAGCCCATGTGTAGCACTGCAGTTGCAAACGTCACATTTTTTGTGTAACATATCAATTGAAGTGTTGTTTTTGGATACATATCGCTATGGTCAACAGTCGCCATGGCAATGAAAACAGATCCCACCAATCAACTATCAAGTTAAGAACCAAATGATAGAAGAAGTTGCAGGATGATGGAATATGATGGATGCAGTTGCCATGACAACCTGAGTTAGGAATGTATCCCGGCAGTTGCGATTGAAGTTGAAAATAAGCAGGTGAGTTACGAGAAGTGTGGGGTCGCGACCTTGAGATTAATCTCGTGCCGAGATGGATCGCGTTTGACTCGTTAGATAGTCTTGTCACCCCCAGGCACATCCCTGACATATTCACCTACGAAAACGAAAACGCTGCGTGGGGGAGTTATGTGATACAAATGGCGAGAGGCCTGCCAAGGTCAAAGGAAACATTTGAAGATCGCTGAACAATTATTGGCACTGATGCAAAAGAACGGGTATAGCATATGGGAAGTTCTTTCTATCTTCAATCTCTATATCATTCTTTCTCTACGTAAACCTCTTTCTTTCTATTTCCTATCATTAGTCTTTCTCTTCCTCTAAAGCTATTATTCTCTTTCCTTCTCTTTTTTCTCTCGCCGTTTTTCTCTCATTCATTCTCTCGCTGTCCCTCTTTTTTTCTATCTGTCTTTCTCTCATTCATTCCCCCTATCTCTCTCTCTTTTTCTTTCTCTCTCTCTCTCCCTCTCTCTCTCTCTCTCTCTCTCTCTCTCTCTCTCTCTCTCTCTCTCTCTCTCTCTCTCTCTCTCTCTCTCTCTCTCTCTCTCCCAACATAAGTGTACTTCACAAGCTCAGTCACCTAATCCTGATAAGACTTAACTAATTATATTCCAATGACTATTTGACACATCCTATAACAAAAATAGAATGATTTATGACAAATTTGCTCAGATGTCAACTATATATAACCATAAATACTTATCATTTTAAAAACAAGATCATGATAAGCGAATGACAGGCAAGTACCAATGACTGAGTGTCAAATCAGATCATCGGATAAGACAAGTGGAAAATTGCAGCTTTTCAAGTGCCGACATTGAGCGGTTCTTTCCACAAGTGCCGTAACCTTTACTCTCCGAGCAAGCGATTGCTTTTTAATCTGTTTACAAAATATTACGGCCTTTAAATCACTCGGCAATCGGCTACACTCTGACCCTGGTGCGTTGGCTGCCACTAAACCCTGTTAACAAGCGATGGCGGCGTATTTACGAGGGGCTTGCGTGGATGCTTTCCCTTGATGCTACGATGTACCTCACTCACCCTGCTGCCGACCTGTCTGTCTACCATGTAGATTAGACCATACTAGACGAGCGCCAAGTTTAACCCTTCTAATGCTGAGGCTACATTCGTCCAAAGCACAAAAACGCAAAGATTTTTGAAAACCATCTAAACCCTGTCATGTTGGTATTCATTGGAAAGCTCTCGCTGAGTACTCTCATATGAGTACCCATTTGGCAGGGTTTTAGTCATTTTTAGGTTTTTTGCATCATTTTGTATTGGCCAAATTATTCGCCAGCCGCATAAAGGTTAAGTCACCGGGCATAAGAAATTCACCAGCTGAAGTTTAACCTATAATGCTTAAACAATACCCAAATTTACACCAGTTTATCTCTAGGCCCAACACCTCCATTTTTCAGTTGCTTGATTTTAACCTAAATAATAACTTTAGATTAGACGATACTCAAGGTCGCCAAGTTTAACTCTTAGGGAATAAAAACTTCAGCAACTCAAGTTTAACCCATAAGGCTTAAATAATACCTAATAATTTCATCAGCCTATGTTGCTTCCACAAGGCCTAAACAATATCAAAATTTTACCGCAGCCAAAGTTTCACCAATTAGGCCGAAATAAGACCTAGAGTTTTCACCAGCCCCAGTTTAACCCATAAGGCCTAAAAAAAGAGATGTTTGTTTCCTGTAACCCTACCCTAACAAGTTTTTTATTTAAAAAAATCCCTACCCTAAAGTTTTTTCCACCCTCCAAACTCCCAATCAATATAAAACATGCTTAAAACACATTTTTGACCAAAAAAATAATGAATCGGACCATTAGAGGAAACAAACAATTAATTTTTTTAGGCCTAAGGTCTAAAAAGTACTGCTAGCTTGGCTACTAGGCTTTGCTGTGTTTTACGTTATTTCTAAGTACCTGTAGCAGCATACCACAGGGCCACCTATCCACAAGGGATGACATCTGAACCTGGCCTGCGCGCGCTCCATGTGGACTGAGACATTACTTCACAAACCAGATGACACCATCAGTGATTGACATCTGATCTCAGTACGTGAAAGTCAGATGGATTCTTTAGTTAATCCCTGGACCAGCAGTTGTGCTAGTGGAACGAATGTGAGCTAGTTATATATTTATCTGGATGCAATGGTCTTTTAATTAATCAATCCGTGGCCTACCAGTCGTCGTGTGCTATTTATCTGTACGTGAAGGTGCAATGATTTTTTGCGTTGACCCACTTGCGCCTGGAGATCTACTTGACCAGCGTCACCTTGACCTGTCATACTTTTGAAAATAATTTTGGAATTAAGCATAAATTTACAAAATATCTAAAGGCAAGTTGAATAATTCTCCTTCAAATATTTTCTTAATAATGCTTTTGTTAGAGAGATATCACCAGAAATGTAGACGGCTATGGCTGCTACAGAATGGGTTAATGGTTGGCTGGAGAGTTGGTCATGGTGCGGTAGTGTGTGTGTGCTATCTATCGGGCAAGCGACACGTAAACGTGCGACCCAGGCAACTGTGGGGATCCTGGCCGGCAATAGGAGAATCGCTATCTTGTCACCTCTCGCCCCCAGAATAATTCAAGATGGCTACCCTATCCCTTGTCTTCTTCAAAAAATCAGCCACTTTTTCCATTCCCATTGGATTAATTCTACCCCAGAGATGAGATTCAAGATGGCTACCTTATCCCTTGTCTCCTTCTTAAAATCAGCCACTTTATCCATTCCCATTGAATTAACTCTACCCCAGTGATGAGATTCAAGATGGCTACCATATCCCCTGTTTTCCTTTAAAAATCAGCCAACTTATCCATTCCCATTGAATCATATCTACCCCAGTAAAGAGGTTCAAGATGGCTTCCCTATCCCTCATTTTCTTCTTAAAATCAGCCACTTTTTTCCATTCCTATTGAATTAATTCTTCCCCAGTGATGTGATTCAAGATGGCTCGCTATCTTATCCCTGGTTTTCTTCAAAAACTACTCATTTTGTACCTCTCAAGATGGCAACCCTATCCCTATCCCTTGTTTTCCTCCAAATCTACCCACTTTGTCCCTCTCCTTGACTTCTACCCAAGTGATGAGATTCAACAAGGCGTTAAGGATTTATCTCAAGAAGATCTGCGAATAATAGAATCTTCTAGCGGTCAAGCATCAAATTTCTCCTTGTGGCTTCACAAACAGAGGCCATTTGTGAAATCAGAGGTCGGAGGTCAAGCTCATCAGTCAGCGTTATCTGCGGCAGAAGTGGTCAGATTTTTATCAGTTTATATCGGTTGACCGGTTCAACTCAACCCCTGAGCCCCTTTTCCAACCCCTGATGTGCGACATCTGGGTGGGAATGTATATATACAAATCGCGCATCAGATTAAAAACAAATTGCACCAATTTGGACCATTCACCATTGGTCTCACTAATTTAGAAAAAAATTTGAGGGGAAAAAAATGGATGGAAATGTATATATACAAATCGTGCATCAGATTAAAAATGAATTGCACCAATTGAAAACATTCACCATTGGTCTCACACATTTGGAAAGATTTCGGATGGGAAAAATAATGGACGGGAATGAAAATATACAAATCTCAAATCAGATTTAAAACAAGTTGCAATCCTTCACCATTGGTCTGATAAATTTTGAAAATCAAGAAAATGATTTGATTTCAGATCAACTAGAATGTCATAAATGA
>OZ012697.1:34888954-34925780 GCA_963942565.1 Maea johnstoni
GCAAAAATCTTAGCATTCATTTTTCTATTGAAGAGCGCAGCAGCCGTGCTCTACCTCAGCTCAGGCCCAGCGGCAATCTCACACCATAATGGCTCCCCTACACAATGCCTACAGCAGTAGACCGTAACAGCAGCATTTATTAAATAATAGTTCTCCCTCTGGTGGCAAAACTGTGAACTAGTACGCAAAGTTGCAACATTCAGATTTCTATTGAATTGTTCAGCAGGCGTGCCCTAGCTCAGCTTAGGCTAAGCAGTAACAGCAGCAGTGTAAATGTTATTTCTCCCTCTGGTGGCAAAACTGTGAACTAGTTTACAAAAAATCAGTAGTAGCATTCATATTTATGTTGAATTGCGCAGCAGGCGTGCTCTAGCCCTGTTCTAGCCCAGCGGCAATCTCACCCCATAACGGCTTTCCTACACAATGCCTACAGCATAGACTGTAACAGCAGCAGTCTGTGCAGTTCATATTCTATAGAACACACACACAGACGCACATACACACTCACACACACACATGCTAGAGGCAAAATCAATACACAGCCACAATAGTCAGATCTGTTGGCACTACACACACTCATATAATACACATATTTATCTACAAGCACACCGATTTTAATGACACTGCCTTGTTCGCTGGGGAAATATTAGCACAATGAGAATACAAACAGCGCGGCAGGCAGGGTGATTCTGTTACATACTCTGTGCGCAGTTAAGTCATTTAGCTGCTCATGATCATCATAGTCGTAGCAGAGGTGCCGGGGCCGGGCTGAGAGTGGTTCTCGAGTGCTGTATTAATGCCGTAACCGTTATATGTATTAAACCGGAGAGGATTGAATCAATTCTCTGGTGTAGCATATTAACCCTTAAGCTGCTGGTTGCTAATTTGGCCAATACAAAATTATGCAAAAAAACTGAAAAATAACTGAAACCCTGGCAAATGGGTACTCATCTGAAAGTACTCAATGAGAGCTTTTCAATGAATACCAACATGACAGGGTTTAAATGGTTTTCAAAAATCTTTGCGTTCTTGTGTTTTGGATAAAAATAACCTCAGCATTGAAAGGGTTAACTCTATTCTTATTATACAGTACCCGTTATATGTGCTAAAGCTGAGAGATTTGAATCAATTCTCCTGTGTAGTATATTAATTCTATTCTTAACCCTGCCCTGAGCAGAGCAGGGCGGATAGTGTGGGAGGGAGGGCTCGATGCTCTTAACCCTTATGCTGCTGGTGGCTAATTTGGCAAATACAAAATGATGCTAAAAATCTGTAAAATGACTGAAACCCTGGCATATTGGTACTCATCTGAGAGTACTCAACTAGAGCTAACCAATGAATACCAACATGACAAGGTTTAGATGGACTTAAAAATATTGCATCCTTGTGCTTCGAACAAAAGTAGCCTCAACATTAGAAGGGATAATGCAGTAACCGTTATATGTGCTGTATCAAAGTTACCTTCCTTTACTGTATATAAATGTCAATTTCTTCTAGTTTCACTCCTATCCTGAACAATAAACCAAAGTGTAAAAAGATAAAATCTCTTTATGGGTTATCCACACATAGTACAGGCCTCTGAGTGGGAGAAATCATACTTCTGCACATCATCCATGTGTTCTTCTTCCAGGCTCAGGATCCCAAATGTTTTCACCCCCCCCCCCCCCCCCTCCCTCCACTGATGCTGATAACTTAACCCACCTATGCCTGCAGCTGCCAAAACTGTCTGACTATTTTGGTAATATCATTCCAACAAAAGCAATTTTCAGAAAATATCTGAAGGAGAGATGTTCTTCAGAACTCAATCTCAAACTTTCGTTCAAATATGTTGCAAATTTACGCTGAACTCCTAAGTTATCTTCAAAAATATCATGAGTCCAGACGACACTTGTCTAGATCTCCAGGTACCTGCAGAACACTACACACACCTGCACCTGACTCTACACACGTCAGCCATACTTCAGAGGATGATCTATGTGTGTACTTTTTTAAGCCTCAGGATCACCTATGTTTTCTGCTTTATGTCGCATTCATGCTCACAACTTCTCTAGATATTGTCGTCTGGATCTTTCATACTTTTTACAATAACTTTGGAATTCATTATGATTTTACAAAATATTTGAAGGAGAGTTGTTGGTGGTATTCTGATTAACATTTCTCCTTCAAATATTTTTATTACTATGCGTTCACCCGAGAGATTTCATCAAAATTGTCCGGCGGTTTCGATTGTTACGATTGTGAATAGGTTAAGATGCTACATCTAGGATGGGAAGATAAATCACCCAAATCACATGATGAGCTGGCAAATAACAGAGAGTCGGCCTCTCAGAACCAGTGCAATTCCATGTACAACTATCACTTACGTACGCACACACACAACCCACAAGACATGTCGCAGTACTAAACAAAGGGTCTCCCCTAAAATTATCCCATCCTCCCTGGCTAAGTCATCTTTCATAATCATCGCCGGTTGACTGCTGTGCAATTTGATGTTCAGCTCAAACATGCTTATCTTTTTTGAAAAATATATAAAGAATGCTTGTTGGTTGTCGTGCAATTTCACATTCTAATTTCACTGTGACTTGTCAAGGGCTGATCCAGGATTTCTAGTTCTGAATAAAGGATTTGTTCTGTATGAGGGGGGGAGGAGGTGGAAACTGGTATATATTTCATAAATTTGTGAATGTTCAATTAATTCAATATGATGAAAAATCTGATTTCCTTCAATCATTCTGAAAATTTATCTTTTATGAAGTAAATATTAGCAAATATGTCGTAGTATTAGCAAATATGTTGTATCATCCGCGCAATCCGAGCATGAATGTTCACTGAGGGGTAAAGCAGTAAATTAAGTAAATTTATCCTTTATGTTGTTAGTATTAAAATTTACCCTTTATGAAGTAAATATTAAAATTTATCCCTTATGTTTTTAACTTTAACAGTTAGTATTAAAATTTATCCTTTATGAAGTAAATATTAAAATTTATCCTTTGTTGTTAATATTAAAATTTATACTTTATGAAGTAAATATTAAAATTTATCCTTTTTGAAGTAAATATTAAAATTTATCCTTTGTTGTTAATATTAAAATTTATCCTTTATGAAGTAAATATTAGCAAATATGTTGAAGTATCAACCGCGCAATCCAAGCATGAATGTTCACTGAGGGGAAAACCAGTGAACAAACACCCTGCGCAAGCCAACAAGCCGCTTTGTCGTGTCAACTGTGTGTAGCCAGCTTGTAAGTGCCAGAATACAAGTCTCGTGAGCGTGAGTGGAGGCCCATATGGTACTATTTCTCTCCTCCATTCACAGGAGAGTGGGACGCAAATCGGCAGCTGCTTGTCAGGTACGCAGCCATCGGATACGTATCTTGTGATGAGAGGTGGTAGAAGTATATGTGTATGTACATATATATATATATATATATATATATATATATATATATATATATATATATATATATATATATATATATATATATATATATATATATATATATATATATATATACATGTATATATATATATATATATATATATACATGTATATATATATATATATATATATATATATATATATATATATATATATATATATATATATATATATATATATATATATATATATATATATATAAAATTGTATCCCGAGATGGCAATTTCAAGTCAGGTACAGACATCAAATTCTCCTTTACATATTTTCAAAAACATCTTTGGTCTGTGTTTAGTAAACCGAGCACAGATGCTGCGGAGTGCTTATGTTTATGTTGGTCACAAAACAGAGAGAGAGAGGGTGAAGAGGTCATTATGTCTCTCCATGCCACTCCTGCTGTACATACTGATAGTCACACCAGCACAATCAACTGCATTCTATACTTCAACACAGGAGAGTACCTGCTCTGTGCAAGGCAGAGAGTGTTGGGACACATGGCTGGAGGGGCAACCAAGTTTCTCTCCTTTAATACAGGAGAGTACCTGCTCTGTGCAGAGAGTGTGGGGACACATGGCTGGAGGGGAAACCAAGTTTCTCTCCTTTAATACAGGAGAGTACCTGCTCTGTGCAGAGAGTGTGGGGACACATGGCTGGAGGGGAAACCAAGTTTCTCTCTTTTAATACAGGAGAGTACCCGCTTTGTGGTTGTGACAGAGAGTGTTGGGAAACGTATCTAGAGTGGAAACAGTAACAGTTTCTCTCCTCTAATACAGGAGAGTGCACGTTCTGCAATGCTCCCCAATGTTACAAAGAATGTTAGGACACTGAGTGCCTGATGGGACAGAGCTGGAAGCAGCAACCTTAACCTTTCCCATGCTAAGGCTACTTTCATCCAAAGCACAATGATGCAAAGATTTCTGATAACCATTCAAACCCTATCATGTTGGTATTTACTGAATAGCTCTTGCTGAGTACTGTCAAATGAGTATCTATGAGCCAGGGTTAAGTCATTTTTCAGGATTTTTGCATTGTTTTGTATTGGCAAAATTGGGCACCAGCAGCATAAGGGTTAAAAGATTACAAACCTCTGATGAAGGATTTTTTTTCAGCCCAAATATGAAGTGACACCTTTACCATTTAAATCATAGGTTAGACACCAAAAGGATCATGAGGATGGTTAACGGAAGTCCATGTAGTCCTCTGTATCTGAAGTATCAATAATAAAACAAAAGACAAAGAGGTAGAAATAATTAGCAATTACTTCCTACTAAGACGTTGAGAATACATGAGGGTAAGGTCTGGTCACCCCAATCAAGCTGATGGGGATCGGTGATCCCGAGATCCCACCGAGGGGAGATCAGCTCCCTCGGCTGGCCCAGTTGGTTGTCATATTAACACAACCAATGCTGAGGCTTCTTTCATGCAAAGCACAAGAACGCAAATATTTCTGAAAACTAACCAAACGCTGTCATGTTGGTACTCATTTGATAGCTCTCGCGGAGTACTTTCATATGAGTACCCATATGCCATGGTTTCAGTGATTTTTCATGATTTTTGCGTTATTTTGTATTGGCCAACTTAGCCACGTGCAGCATAATGGTTAATCTGCCCCGGTTGGCAAATTAATCTGCCTAAGTGAGGTTAATATCGGAGCAGTGGCCCTCGCTGTCAGAGGGAGCAGCGATTATTAATGGCGGAAGGCGCAAAACGCTGCTTTTCCTATTAGCGCTTCTCGCTCTCCCTTCTCTCATTACGAGAGGGCGATAATGCTGCGGCACCCTCATGGATAATAAACATTAAGAAATTACCTCCACAATGCAACAATGCTTTTTTGTTGTCTTCAATAAACTTAACTCTTCCAATGCTGAGGCTACTTTTGTCCAATGCACAAAACCATCTTAACCCTGTCATTTTGGTATTCATTGGATAGCTCTCGCAGAGTACTCTCAGATGAGTACCTATGTTCCTTTAACAAACTAAGAGGCTAGAGAACGTAAAGATGCTTAGAACAGGTTCATAAAATAAGTTTGATACCTTAAAAACTAGCTATCATATAGATACCAGAGATTCCAGTGAAAAAAATATTCCAGTGAAGGAAAGTTCCTGTGAATATATATTTCCATTTCCTTGCAGGCCTTATCTACTAGTATTTGTTGGAGGAAATTGATAAGAGTACACATTCAGGATAATGTACAAAAGAGTTGAGAAAATATAAAATGAGCATTCCAGTAAAATATATATTCCAGTAAATGGCTGTTCCAGCAAATAGAGCCTGCCCTGTTCCATCAAGACTTCACTTCTTAAGGACTTGGTGTTTGATTGAGTGGACACTTGAGGATGTAACTTAAAGAGGAAGAGTTCAGTTTAGTGGTATAGTGTAGGATAGTGTATAAAATAGTTAAGAAAATATAGAATGAGCATTCCAGTATAATATATATTCCAGCAAATGGCAGTTCCAGCAAATAGAGCCTGCCCTGTTCCATCGAGACTTCACTTCTTAAGGACTTGGTGTTTGATTGAGTGGACACTTGAGGATGTAACTTGAAGAGGGAGAGTTCAGTTTAGTGGTATAGTGTAGGATAGTGTATAAAAGAGTTGAGAAAATATAGAAGAACATTCCAGAAAAATATATAATCCAGCAAATGGCTGTTGCAGCAAATAGTGCCTGCCCTGTTCCGTGGAGACTTCACTTCTAAAGGACTTGGTGGTTAATTGAGTGGACACTTGAGGATGTAACTCGTAGAGGGAGAGTTAAGCAAATGTCCACATCTTGATTTGATATGTTCTAACCTAAATCTCAAAGATTATCACATCCCAGGAAAGTATGATTCCAGCAAATATGGATTCAGGGAAATAGATATTCCCTTCCTCAGTGCTAAGATGTTGATCAAGTAGACACTTGAGAATAAAACAGAAAGAGGGAGAGTTTAGTGAGCGGATATGGGTGATAAGTTTTTGTGCTAAGGTGCTGTATGAAGTGGTTCTCGGCTATAATAACCAATTAATGCTAAAGAGTTCCTCCAGAAATTGACGTCTGGATCTATGATACTTTTGACGATAACTTTAAAATTAAGAATTATTTTACAAACTATTTGAAGGAGACTTGTAGGTGATGTTCTGATGAACATTTTTCTTCTTCAAATATTTTCCTAACTTTGCTTTTGCCTTCATGATTTCATTAAATTTGTCAGGTTGTTTCTTTTATGCAGACAGTCATGTGCGCCATCACCCGCTGAGCGCAGTGGCGAAGTGGAGTGGGTTTCTCGCCCTGACAGGTAGCTGGTCCTTGGCGGCCATTAGCGACACTCGGCCACTCACCTCGCAGCCTCACTGTGGATAATTAGCAGGTAAGAAGGTAATTGCTCCCCCGGTCATCATCATCATCATCGCTAACCATCGCCACTACCACAGCCAGCATGGCGGCGGCAACGGCAGACTGGCAGTTGTGAGCACAGGTATCACCTGCTAACAGACCTCTTAAATGGTATCCCTGACTTGCTTCATCATGCTCTAATGAAACATCGTCATCATCATCATCATCCTCTTTATCATCATTCTAATCTTCATTTTCGTCATCATCATCCTTTTATGTCATCATCATCACAATAGCCATTATCAGCAGCAGCAGCAGCAGTAGTAGTAGTAGTAGCAGTAGTAGTAGTAGTAGTAGTAGTAGTAGTAGTAGTAGTAGTAGTAGTAGTAGTAGTAATAGTAGTAGTAGTAGTAGTAGTAGTAGTAGTAGTAGTAGTAGTAGTAGTAGTAGTAGTAGTAGTAGTAGTAGCAGCAGCAGCACTGGTGTCAGATGCAATGGCAGTTACAGTAGATTCACCAATAATCAGGAATAGCAAAAGGGATAGCAGCAGCAGCAGTAGCAGCAGTGAAAGTTAAAGTAGCCTCCGCCTTGGAAGCTGAGGAAGGTGGCAGTAACTAAGAGGTGATGTAAGACAGTAATTAGCAGACATAATAGACGCCACAACTTATGCCGCAACATCCTTATTAGCCCACTAACTCAATCACTTATTCACAATACAGGGCTGCAACAAAGGCCAGAGATAACAAAGTGGCCCTCCTAAGACAACTCACTGACGGCTGCACCACTGAGCCACCAGGCAAGGAATGCCTTCCTAAGACAACTCGCTGATAGATTCACCACTGAGCCAACGGGCAAAGAATGACCGATATCCTTGCCCGATACATTGGGGGATAGGAGGGCTTTGGCCAGACAAATTAAGTTCTTTCTAGTGCAATTTTGGAAGGAACAAAGGGCAATACAACCAAGTGGCCTTTGTAAGACAACTCACTCATGTCTGCACCACTGGGACCCTGGGCAAGCAGTTGCTCGGTACATAGGGGATTGGCAACCCCCCCCCCCCCCAAAGGTCTTAGCCAGAATTTAGAAACTGGGTGCCCTAAGACATTTCTCTTTCCCCTAAAAGATAGAAATAAATTCTAGACAAGGTTTTTCATGGAACAATTTGGGCAGAAACAGGGTCTCTTATTTTGGCTACATAATGAGATACTTGACGAGAACATAACATCAAACACTTCCTCCACTGGACAATATAAGAGTATATATGGTTGCTGAGACTACCCAGCAGCTAGCCTGCCTCACAGGAACTGACCACTTTTTTCAACTGACCGGTCTACTAACACTAACAGTGTGGTTGGGGGTTCTCTTGCACTGACCTCTAGACCTCTAAAGAAATCTGACCACTCCTTCCAGAGAATGAACGAACAACTCCTATGACCAACACAGCAGGGTACCTTTGGCCTTGATAACTGACCTGTTAAGGAAACTGACCAATGTTTTGACTGTCTGAGTACAGGATAGTACAGAACAGTACCGCAGCTAATGGTTTCACTAAATCACACTGGAACTGAGCTCTAGGACCCATTCTGCTTAAGGTGCCTCAAAAAGACCCATTACTGAGTACAGAACAGTACCGCAGCTAATGGTTTCACTAAAACACACTGGAACTGAGCTCTAGGACCCATTCAAGCTTCACTCCTGAAAGCCCCCCAATCTAGAGCTGGCTAAAACTTACGCAGCTACGTAAGTCAGCTGAGAGAAAAGCGAAGGATTATCGTGGAACAATGGCCGCCGATCAGGACTCGATAGACGGCATGAAAAGAGAGCCTCGTAACCCGCCATGCAGGTGGCACAGACACATTCAGCAAACAACAATCAAGTTAACTGCGGACCTGTAAAGAACATCTGCCAACCTGATTGGTCCACAAAAGAAAGACTTCACGGCAAAAAAACTAGTCCACTTCAGGCGGATTAATGTAAAAACAAATCAATACTTGTAATAACAATGTGAAATCTATTATAACGAGGAATAAAAGAATTTACTACCAGACTAGTTATTTATATTATGAAGAGTATGATATGGATTATATTTTGTGTGTGTGTGTTTGTGTGTGTGTTTGTGTGTGTGTGTGTGTGTGTGTGTGTGTGTGTGTGTGTGTATATATATATATATATATATATATATATATATATATATATATATATATATATATATATATATATATATATATATATATACATATATATATATATATATATATATATATATATATATATATATATATATATATATATATATATATATATATATATATATATGTATATATATATATATAATTCACCCTGTATAAGCCCCATGACATTGTGTCAGGATAATATGCCTTACTTCAGAAAGTAAATACATGCTGGTGGTTGTAAACTGAGAACATTGTGGTGTCTCTCTTAAAGAAGAGGATGCCCAAAAATTTGCAATTGGCAATTTTGGGCACCAGTTTCCCTCTGCTAGACCACCTACAAAGCCTGCATCAAAGGTTAATAGTGCTTGAGGGGCTGAATGGGTCAACCCATTCATGCCTGGAGACCTTACTGACAAGTGTCGTCTGGACTTGTCTAACTTTTGAAAATAACTTAAAAACAAAGCATAAAATCACAAATTATTTGAAGGAGAGTTGTAGATAGAGTCCTGATGAAAAATTCTCCTTCAAATATTTTCTCAATTTTGCCTTTATTAGAGAGATATCACCAAAATAGTCAGGCTTTTTGGCTGCAGCAGGCATGAATAGGTTAAATTACCCAGGTAGTTGCCTGGGGATGTACAAGTAGAAAGGAGATAATGATTATCACCGACATCATAGAAACAGGTACTCCACTCACAGATCTGACAACAAAGGAAAACAATGAACCTACAACAAAGGAAAACAATGCTATCTTTGTTTGACAGCATAATCTATTTGAACATGTTAGGTGGATTGTGTGTATAGGCTCTAATCATAGGACCTTTGAGTTGCATTCTACTGGCTTCAATTAGTATATGAAACACCCTTATCTTCGTAGAGAAACAAAGTTCATGTTCTTTAACCGGAGGTGTGGCGCTTAAAACAACTTAGTCAGACATGAATACACAATTACATAGAAGCTGATATGTTTCAAAAGGGGACCTTATTTTCAGCTCTTATCAGATAGAATATGCATCTATAATTAGTAATAGGTGTGATGTGTACCCTTAACTTCTAATTTAAAGCTAGCAGATAATATTATGCCTGAATCAAATATATATTTTTTATATTCTGAGGCATTTTTTTTTTATCTGAGATGTATAAATATCTGTCTAGCTATAACAGCATAAGTTTGGAATTGAGAAAGATTTTACATTCTCAAGTGTGTTTATATCAGTCTTGCCCAATGTATGTGGCCTGAAGAATTGAATGTATAATCTTTAAATCTGAGGGCCACAGCGAAAATCAAATCTTGTATTTGACTGTGTTACCCTCGTGAAATAAAGATGATTATTATTATTATTATTATTATTATTATTATTATTATTATTATTATTATTATTATTATTATTATATTTCTCCATTTCTGCATCTCAGGTGTTTGTATTCACACCTGTCTCCCTTTCTCAATATTCTCAGGTGCGTCTCTACCTATCACCCCCGGTTTGTGTCTTTTCTCTCCGCGTTCCAGGTGTTTCTCTGCCTGTACTTTTGATCTTACGTGTGTCACAGCATGTCTACTCTTCCCCATCCTTAACCCTTCCAATGCTGAGGCTATTTTAATCAAAAGCGCAAGGGCACAAAGATTTTCGAAAACCATCTAAACACTATCATGTTGGTACTCATTGGAAAGCTCTCGCTTAGTACTCTCAGATGAGTACCCATATGCCAGGGTTTCAGTCATTTTTCAGATTTTTTGTATGATTTTGTATTGGCCCAATAACCCACAAGCAGCATTAGGGATAAAGTGGGTTTATTTTCAGGTGAGTCTATTAGTTAAAACACCTGTCCTCTCATTAACAATAACGAGGATGTCTTCCCCACCTTAAAGGTGTGTGTACCTGTATTTTCCACGCTATCTCAGGTGAGTCTATTGGTGAGAACACCTGTAAAATCATTAACAATAACAAGGATATCTTAAAGGTGTGTGAACCTGTATTTTCTCCCTAGCTCAGGTGAGAACACCTGTCTCCTCATTAACAATAACAATGATTTCTTTACCCATCTTAATGGTGTGTGTACCTGTATTTCTCGCTATCTCAGGTGAGTCTATTGGTGAGTACACCTGTCTGCTCATTAACAATAAAAAGGATGTCTTTCCCACCTTTAAGATGTGTGTGTGTGTACCTGTATTTCCTCTCTATCTCAGGTGAGTCTACTAGTGAAAACACCTGTCTAATCCTGTCAACTCGTTAGCAATAACAACAATTAGTTTTGTATTCCCTCTCTTTAAACCTATATGCTGCTGGTTGCTAATTTGACTAAAACAAAGTGCTGTAACAAACTTAAGAAGGACTGAAACCCTAGTACATGGGTACTCATCTGAGAGTACTTGGTGAGTGCTCTTCAATGAGTACCAACATGACAGGGTTTAGATGGGTTTCAAAAATCTTTGCATCCTTGTGCTCTGGACGAAAGTTGGCTCAGCATTGAAAGGGCTATAAAGTTTGAGTTTACCAACATGACAGTGCTTAGATGGGTGTCAAAAATCTTTGCGTTCTTGTTCTTTAAGGGAAAATAGCCTCAACATTGGAAGGATTAAATTTGAGTTTACCTATACTTTCACCCAATTCCAGGTGAGCTGTGCAGCTAATAACAACAATCAGTATCATATTCTCCTCCTTCAAAGTTTGAGTTTACCTGCATCTCAGGTGAGCTGACTACTGAGAACACCTGTGCGCGTACTTAAGCTCGTTAGCAATAACAACAATTGGACATCCTCAAACAGGAAGAGAAAGCAGTGGAGGAAATTAGCCAGCACCTGAGAACAAGTAGTCTTCAGCCTCCTTATGTAATCATTAACAAACACCTCGGAGGACAGGGAAAGTGGTTGGGAGTCAAGGCAATTTAAGTGAAGCTATTTTCACTATTATTCCTTCCAATTCTAAGGCTACTTTCGTCCAAAGCACAATGACAAAAAGATTTCTGAAAACCATCTAAACCCTGTCATGTTGGTATCCATTGGATAGTTCTACTCTCGCTGAGTACTTTTGGTGGGTAACCCATGTGCCAGGGTTTCAGCCAATTTTCAGATTTTTTGTATCATTTTGTATTGGCAAAATTAGCCAGCAGCAGTATAAGGGTTAAGGTGGACTCAGCGATTGAGTGAGTGAGTGAGTGAGAGAGTAAGCCAGGAGAGGAGTAGAAGGATCAGAGCAGGCATGAGCCATACAGTCATCCATCCAGCATTAACTAGCAGCAGCAAGCAGTAAGCAGGCGAGCGCCGAGGCCAGGAGCAGGCTGCTGACACAGTGGCACAGCACACACAGCAGCTCTCTTAAAGGGCAGCTTTTATAGCAGCAGCAGGCTCACTGAGAGGCTGAGAGACTGAGAGGCTGGGGCAGAGAGAGAGAGAGACCTCAGTGATGGTGTGTGTGCAGTCAGGCAGGCGCGATAAAAAGACCTGACTACTTTCATGATTCCTCTTCAACAAGAGAAAAACAGCATATTTCAGAAAATATCTAACACTTATGCTCCTGATACCAAAATTTGCCAAGACAATACGATGCAAAAAAGCTGAAAAATGACTGAAACCCTTGCAGAGAGGCCTCAGTCATGGTGTGTATGTGTGTGTGTGGGTGTGAGTGTGTGTGTGTGTGCTAGCGGTCAGGAAGGCACAATAAAAAGGATGCACCACTCTCATGATACCTCTCTAACATGAGAAAAAGAGCATTTTTCAAATATCATTTAAAGGAGAAATGCTGATGAGAGCCTAGCTCACTCTTCCAACAAGAGAAAAAGAGCATATTTTGGAAAATATTTAAAGGAGAAATGTTTTTAAGAGCCCAGCTTATTAATCAGGTCTCGTATATTTTGTGAATTCATGATCTGTTTCTTGGTTATTATTGAAGATATCATTGCTTTAGATGACAATTTTCTAGGGGACCCAGAGCATGTATAGGTGAACCCATGTAAAAACATCTTTTCTCTCAGGTAATAAAAATGAATTTAAGAAATATTAGAAGGAAATGTGTTGATTGTATTAAAGTGTAAACATCTCCTCCAAAACATTTTAGCAAAAGATTTTTGAAGTTGTTATTATTGATATTTTTTGTGTACAAAGGAGAGCTGTTGGTTATGTTCCCATAACCCCTTATTCTCATTATCGTATCTCCTCCGGATAATCTACAAATGAGGCCATTATCAGGGATATATTCCCTCAGGATCACCAGGCTGTTAGTAGAAATAGGTATCTAGGGACAGATGGAGGAGAGAGAGGGGGAGGGAGGGAGGGAGGGAGGGAGGGAGAGTTGATTATGTTATTTCAGCTCCCTAATTTTATCCCATCTCTCCCATTTTCATATCTCCTTCAGGTATTCTACTGATGATGTTCTTATAATTAACATAGCGACTTCCTAAGGAATCATCAGTCTGGGAGGGGGATGTGACCCGTGTATGTCCTGTGGCGGGTGTGTTAGGATTTGGGTATCCTGATGTGTGATTTTTGAGGGTTTGGGTGTCCATATGACACCCATACGCCCTGTTGGCTAAGACTATGAATCTCTATATCCTTAAAGGGAGGGACTTAGAGAGAAAGAGGGGGGGGGGGGTAAGAAACAAGTGACCCGTGTATGTCCTATGGCTGGTGTGTTAGGGATGCCCATAGCGCTTGAATAAGTCCCCCATTGTTGGCGCTGTCACTCACTATTAACTTTTTACCCGTGCAGGTAGGCAGACTTCATTTTTCACCTGTCCGCATGAAAAGCTCACCCGTCTCCCAACCTGTAGGGAACAATATCAGGTGTGGAACACCTACAGAATCACCAGGACAGGTTCATTTTTCACTGGTAAGAAACAGAATGATATCAGTCCTAGAACACCTACAGAATCACCAGGACAGGTTAATTTTTCTCTAGTAAGAAACAGAATGATATCAGTCCTAGAACACCTACAGAATGGGCAGGACAGGTTCATTTTTCACTGGTAAGAAACAGAATGATATCAGTCCTAGAACACCTACAGAATCACCAGGACAGGTTAATTTTTCTCTAGTAAGAAACAGAATGATATCAGTCCTAGAACACCTACAGAATGGGCAGGACAGGTTCATTTTTCACTAGTAAGAAACGAATGATATCAGTCCTAGGCCAACAACAGAATTCACAGAAGTTATTCTCAACTTTTTATCATTTGTACTTCTAGTACATAGAGACAGAAACCTTCAGAATCAGCAGAACAGGTTCATTTTTCTCTTGTAAGAAACAGAAACCAATTCAAAGCAGTCAGAGGGTAGATGCCAAACCTGAGAGGAGAATATATCCTTCCTACATCTCCAGGGAGACGTTTATTCTCAACTTTCTTAACATTTGTTTTTGTAGTAGATAGAGACATTATTTTTTTACTCGTTAGAAAAAGAAACCAATTCAGGGCAGGTAAACACCTTACCAATAGTGAATGCTATTCAAAACATAAATTCTTATTAAACCGCTTTTGAACATTAAAGGTGGAAAGGGCACTATATCAATTATCTTGCTATCATTATTATTATTATCATTATTATTATCATTATTATTATTATTATTATCATTATTATTATTATCATCATTATTATTATCATTATTGTTTTTAAAATCAATGTGGTAGATCGAACTCTCTTTTCTCACCCGCCCCCCCACCCCTCATATAAAAATACAACAGACTACATAGTCCTGTATCCACCCTTGTGGATGCATGCATTAAGGAGTGAAATTGGAGGTACAGGATAAAGAAAAATGTCTCCCCCATAATGTGACCCTAGGGAGACATTGAGAAGAGATTCTGCAATGGTATATTGATAGTTCCCTGAACCTCCCGGGGCAGTCTACATCACCATGGAATTTATTTGAGTAGCAGTAATGATGACCTGGTATTCATTCAGTATTCACATTAGTCTGGAGCCATCTAACAGTCTAACAGGCACAGGTTCCTCCCACCCAAACACAGAAGCTCTGAAGCAGTGTCTTAACCATGGAATGCCATTGAAATTATATTGAGGTGAAAAGATACTATAATATAATTGAAATTGGCATTTCAAGAAATTTGTCCTAAACGATTTTGGGTATCCTGCAGGGTTGTTTTTGAGGGTTTGGGTGTCCAAATGACGCCCAGACGTACTGCAGGCTAAGACTATAGAACTATAACTGCTCTGAAGGGTTCCAAACATAGTCTTAGCCAGCGGGGTGTCTGGGCATCATTTGGACACACAAACCCTCAAAAATCACCCCTCAGGACATCCAACTAGGTGGATTGTCAGATCACCTAGTGTAACATATCTCTAGGCATGAATGGGTTAAAATCTTGAGGACCTTTTAAGGACTACTCTTTATCCATGAAGGACCCTAATTTATAAGTGAAGGACCCTCCTACACTGCAAGCAGAGACTCCTATCAAAGCAATACTCTTGATAACACTTATCCTAGTATATTCATTCATGATGAGTGACAAATGATAACAGGTTCACACCCAGATAACCTTCAATCTTTTGTGTCTATGCACTAAAACCATACTGATAAGCTGGGTACGATCTAATGACTAGGACATATTTTGGAAAATATTCAAGAGGAATGTCGGTCAATGTCAAGATGTCCTGGCATCAATGGGAATGTTTTATCATATAATAATACACACACACAACCATATATATATATATATATATATATATATATATATATATATATATATATATATATATATATATATATATATATATAAATATATATATATATATATATATATATATATATATATATATATATATATATATATATATATATATATATATATATATATATGTACACACACACACACACTCACTCACACACATTTACACATACATACATACATATACACAAATCCTTTACAAGTCAATACCCCACATTTATAACCTACATAGGGGCACATGCAATAAATTTGCCATTTCCTGAGTATGCAAAATATAACTTATCCACTTCATCCACCAATTTTCCCCTCTCCCCTGATATCAAGTGCTTAACAGTACTACCATTTGTATAGTTTGAACACCTGGGACATCAAAATTGAATAGAAAGGGCCATTAATATCATGGAAGCGTGATAACACACTCATTGCACATAATACAGCATGCATGCTGTTGGTATAGATACAGGACAACTTATCATTCTTATCACCAACTCTAGCAATGGTGGAAAGTTCCCAATATATCATTGCGGACCAGACCACTGGGAAGTTATAAGATCCTTTGTGGGTGTATTATAAGGTACTTAGGATGGGTGAAGGGGCAAATATTTTTCATATTTCTTTAAAACTGCATATTGAATTGAAGGAGAGAGGATCGGTAAAGGTGATCTTTATTTAAGGTCAGTGATACTTTTACATGTAGTAAACACAAGCTACCTGGGCTCTTGGCCGACTTAAATGCTATTATCATGACATCACAGTAAATAAGGGTTGATCTATATACCTACGTATAGAAGGGTAGGGGGAATACCTTATTATCATATTTAATAAAGACCTTTAAAGTGTTAATCTAGAAATCATTTATGGCGGGTGTGGGGTTGGAACATATTCTTATGTACATCATATCAACAAAGCTAACATTTGATCTACAAAATCACTAAATAAGTAATAGATATCACTAAAATAATAAGTCCTTAGTTGGTGGGTCTCCCTATAATTATATAGTTACTTCATTCAAAACTTTCCTAGATCTAAATATTTCATAACTAAACCAAGATGTAGACAATCATTTTAGATTCTCAAAATAACATGGTGAACTGAACTTTTCAACATCTAACTTCCTGCTTCCTTTTCCAAACCTATAAATGTTCTATACTCCATAAGACGTTTTCTTTACCACTCTTCCATAGGACTAGCCCCCATGTTTATCTGATAACCTGCATGTTAAAACAAAATAAATTCACAACATGAACTAAACAAAGATATAGACTATCATTTTAGATTCCCAAAAATCTGAACTTTCTATTATCTAACTTTCTACTTCCCCTTCCAATATCATGGTGAACTGAACTTTCTGGCATCAAACTTCCTGCTTCCTTTTCGGAGCCTTTAAATATTCCCATATATTCCGACCTCCCCTTCTCCAGTCCACTGTTGAGCCCCCCTCCCCCCCCCCCCCCCCACACACCCCAGGACCTACCCCCATGTTTATCTTAGAACCTGCATGTTAAAACAAAATAACTGTACCAAGATGTAGACTATTATTCTAGAATCCCAAGATACCATGGTGAACTGAACTTTCTAGCATCAAACTTCCTGCTTTATAGAGAATGCCCTCCGAAGAATGAGTCTCGTCTCCGCACCACCCTCACTAAGCCCCCCCCCCCCCCCAGCCCCCTAGGACCTACCCCCATGTTTATCTTAGAACCTGCATGTTAAAACAATCCCACAAGCCAGGTTGGGTGACCTAGATTACTTTTCTCAATGCTGCCACTACCGCTACCACCACCGCTACTGATGCTGCTGCTTCTGCTGCTACTACTACTACAACAACCATCCCCTTAATCCTGATCCTTTGTCCCGGCACCGGATACCCCTCTTATCCCCCACCCCCTTAAAATACCCCCCTCGCACCCCTCTGAGTGATAACATTATCACAACCCTGCTGTGAGGTAGCTTTAGTAGAGGATCTTCCGTAACCATGGTTAAATATAAATAAATGCCCTTCAGCGAGTGTGGGCTAGTCCTCCGACCGTCCGTGTGTGTTAGTGTGTTCGCTAGCTGGATTTTTCCAATATGGTTGCCCTATGAGTAGAAGCTCTGACTGCTGCTGCTGTGGCTGCTGCGGCGGCCCGGACCAGCGACGACCGACGGCAGCAAGCGCTTGGCTCCCTCCCTCTACATCTAGATCGACGCTGGTTGCCTAATCTATGAGCCATTCTCAGTCTGCATCTCAACCTCCCACATGATCAGCCATCTTCTTTTCTTCCCTGCTTCCTCGTCTCTACCAGTCCCCTCTCCTTCAGTATGTTGTGACTGCACCACTACTCTTACCAAAACAATGTCCCTTCCACCGCTAGCTATACCACGACCTGCTGTACTGAGTCTATAGTATGTGTACCTACCTCGCTGTGTTATCCTGTGATAGCTATCCTAATAGAGGAACTGTGTGTATAATCCAAACTAGTAGTCCTGTATGGTACACTAGTGCAGGTATTCCTTATAGTAGTAATAGTAGTAGTAGTGGTGGGGTTGATCTAGCGTTGTTGTACTAGGAAAGCAGTAGGATCTCTCGCTCTTGCCTACTCCGCCGACTGCCTGCCTGCTGCCTGCCACAGCTAAGCCGTGACCTACTTTCCACTCCTCCAACAGTGGAGAGTGTACATACACCAGCCAGCGGACGAGGGCTATGGACGGAGAGACGCAGCAGCAGTCGCAGTAACGGGCTACAGACCGACCGGCCAACCAACCCAATATACTACATATATAGGGGATGGACCACTGGACAGAGAGGGAGCAAGATGAGGTTGAAGGGAAGGAAAAATAACAAGGAGAAAGTAGAGAAAGAGAAAAATAGGAAAGGAGATAAAAGGGGATGAAGAAGACAAGAAAGAGGAAGAGAAAGATATATCTAATAATTAGAGGAAGAAAAGTCGAAGAAGGGTGGAGGAGGAAGAGGAAGAAGAGGAGGAAAAAGAGGAGATGAGGAGGAAGAAGAGTGGAAGGAGGAAGGAAGAGAGGAGGAAGAGGAGAAAAGATGATTGGGGGAAAGTATAAGAGGTAAGAAATGTGGAGAGGAGAGGAGGAAGGAGAGGTTGAAAAAGAGGAATAATGAAGAAGATAGAAGAGGATGAAAAGTAAAAGTAAAAGTGGAAGGTAGTGCAAGCCACGGCATAGTGATGCCCAGTAACTTATAAAGGATTTTAATGCTTAATTAAATCCTTACAGCGGCCAATACCAACCTGATAATTTAGGGGAAATCGTGAAGGAAATTGCTGGGAAATGTTCATAAGGCTTATACAACTTACACTCCTTCAAATCATTCTTTATTTTTAATTATTGTCGAAAGTAACAAAGATCCAGTTGACATTAAGTAGTAGTAGTAGTAGAAGTAATAGAAGTAGTAGTAGTAGTAGTAGTAGTAGTAGTAGTAGTAGTAGTAGTAGTAGTAGTAGCAGCAGCAGCAGCAGCAGCAGCAGCAGCAGCAGCAGTAGTAGTAGTAGTAGCAGCAGTAGTAGTAGTAGTAGTAGTAGTATTAGTAATGGTGGTAGTAGTAGAATTGGTAGTAGTAGTAGTAGTAGTAGTAGTAGTAGTAGTAGTAGTAGTAGTAGTAGTAGTAGTAGTAGTAGTAGTAGTAGTAGTAGTAGTAGCAGTAGTAGTAGTAGTAGTAGTAGTAGTAGTAGTGGTACTTAAAGTGGGTGGAGTTACTAAAGGGGTTATGTCACAAGCACCCTCCCTGCTTCCCTCTATCCTTCAACACAACAGTAACACAGTACCAGCAGCAGCAGCAGTAGCAGTAGCAGTAGCAGTAGTAGTAGTAGTAGTAGTAGTAGTAGTAGTAGTAGTAGTAGTAGTAGTAGTGGTACTAAAAGTGGGTGGAGTTACTACTAAAGGGGTTATGTCAGCCTCCCTGCTCCCCTCTATCCTTTAACAGTACCAGCCACAGCAGCAGCAGGCTGAAAGCTAAATCCCCCACTATCAATTGTTGACACAATACACTACTAGTAAATCAGATAAGCCTGCAGTATTAGCTCCACACTTCTCACTGATAAATCCAACAGGGGGCCCAGCAGGCACAGATCTTCATCATTAGTAGTAGCTAGATGTACTAATTACCGCTCTTCAAATCACCCAAATCGCTGAGATTAACTGAAACCCTGGCAAATGGGTACTCATATGAGAGTAATCGGCGAGAGCTTTCAAATGAATACCAACATGATAGAGTTTAGATGGTTTTCAAATATATTAGCTCCACAGTTCTCACTGATAAATCCAGCGGGGACCCAGCAGGGCGAGATCTGCATCATTAGCAGTAGCTAGATGTACTAATTACCGCTCTCCATGACCCAAATCGCGGAGATCATTTTGCGCTCACTTAATCTGCTCATCGCGACTCTCGATTAACCGACTAGATTCTGCACATTTTATTAACCTTTCCAATGCTAAGGCCAAGTGCATATAAAGTAGAAGGATGCAAAAATTTTGATTGCCATCTAAACCCTGTCAGGCTGGTATTCATTAGATAGCTCTCGCTGAGTACTCTCAAATGAGTACAAATGTGTGTATCCGGGTTTCAGTCATTTTTTCAGGTGTATTGGATCATTTTGTCTAGGCCAAATTATCTGTCAGCAGCATAACGGTTAATCTGCTCATTGTGACCCCCAACTAAATTCCGCCAGAAATCCAAGATGGCGGGCGGGCATGTGATCGTAGGATGGTGTCATTTTGACTCGGTACCCGGCACTCCATGCGTGCCAGGGCTAATCTAATCACGCTTACAACTGATTGGCATATTGACAATAATCAAGCAGTGAATACAGGACAACTAATTGTTGGTAAGCCGGGCACAGGGCTCGGTCTCTGTGACACAGTCACTAGTAGTGAGACAGACAGCAAGCGGCTTGCTTACCAGGGGAGACCCTCTATTCTATATTGCGTGGTGTGACACAGAAAGAGAACTGAGCAGGGTGTTCCTAAACCAGGTGCTAGGTTCACTGAGGAAAAAAAATGACTCATTCATCCCATAAGTAACCCAAAAATAAATGTAATTTATAATATATATATATATATATATATATATATATATATATATATATATATATATATATATACATATATATATACATATATATATACATATATATATATATATATATATATATATATATATATATATATATATATATATATATATATATATATATATATACATATATATATATATATATATATATATATATATATATATATATATATATATATATATATATATATTTATATATATATATATATTTATATATATATATACACACATACACATGCATATATGCATATGACTCCTGTCCTCCAACTAGCCAGTTCCTGCACAAAGAAAGCTGACAGCTTGGCCCTTGACTCCGCGCAGTGGCTAATTGTCACTCAGGTAAAGAACAATCACATCTGCCTTCTGTCCTCGCAGTCCTCCCAGCAGCATCATTAGCCAGTCTTCACTCTTAAGGGACCTGTGAGCATGAGAGAGTGTGGCACTTGACTCAGAGCTGCTGCGTTGAGGTTCTGACACAGGTGAGGGGGGTGCTAGCTAGAGAGAGCGTGGCACTTGACTCTTAGCTGCTGTGGCGAGGTTCTTACTCAGCTGAGAGGGCAGCTAAGTGGGGAGACAGAGAGGCAATTAGTAGTGTCATCTCCTCAGCCTCTGGCCCAGGTAATGAAGAAACAAAGGCTAAAGGGAGAGATCCCTGTTCTAAAGGGGGATGGGAGAGCGAGGGAGCGTCTCACTTGACTAGGAGCTGCTGTGGCAAGGTACTAGGTTCTCACACAGGTGAGAGGGCTGCTAAGTGGGGAGACAGAGAGACAATTAGTAGTGTCATCTCCTCAGCCTCTGGCCCAGGTAATGAAGAAACAAAGGCAAAAGGGAGAGATCCCTGTTCTAAAGGGGGATGGGAGAGCGAGGGACCGTCTCACTTGACTCGGAGCTGCTGTGGCGAGGTACTAGGTTCTCACACAGGTGAGAGGGTAGGGGGCTAAGTGGTAAGACAGAGACAATTAGTAACGTCATCTCCTCAGCCTCTGGCCCAGGTAATGAAGAAACAAAGGCTAAAGGGAGAGGTCCCTGTTCTAAAGGGGGATGGGAGAGCGAGGGAGCATGGCACTTGACTCAGAGCTGCTGTTGCGAGGTTGTCACACAGGTGAGAGGGTAGGGGGCTAAGTGGTGAGACAGAGATACAATTAGTAACGTCATCTCCTCAGCCTCTGGCCCAGGTAATGAAGAAACAAAGGCAAAGGGGACAGGTCTCTGTTCTAAAGGGGGCTGAGAGCACGAGAGAGCGTGGCACTTGACTGGGATCTCACTCAGGTGAGAGGGCTGCTAAGTGGGGAGACAGAGAGAAAATTAGCGGTGTCATCTCCCAGCCTCCTCATCCTCTTCCCGGTACAGGTAATGAAGCATCAGCAGCAGCAAAGGGGAGAGAGAGGTCTGCTACCTACTGCTTATACTACTTCACTACGTCAGGTGCCACTGACGCTGCTACTGCTAAGAGTAGATACTGATGAGCAGGGTCTGACACTTAGATTTCAGGCTAGGGGCCCTAAAAGGTCCTTTGATAAGTTTAACAGTATTTCTGTATTATATATACTATTTCAGGCCCCTAGTCTGAAAAATCTAGGGGCCCACAGCAAAATCTAGGGGCATATGCCCCTGGGCCCCTGGGAATGTCGAACCCTGATGAGGCAGTAAAGAGACACAGATGATGTAGTAATATGAAGAACATTATTACTAATGATAAATTATAATCATGATAATAATAATCATGATAATAATAATAATAATAACAATAATAATAATAATAATAATAATAATAATAATAATAATAATAATAATAATAATAATAAAAATAATAACCATTCTACAATGATGGTCTCAGTCTGGGGTTTTAAGTTTACTCTTGAAAAGAATAAAAAATGAAAAAACTCTTAAGAATTAACTTGTTCCATTATAAGACAAAGGCGAAAAAAATAATGAGCTCAGTGTGGGTCTTCTTTTTAGTTCCTGAATTCAAAGAATCACAAAGCCAACTCAATCGGACCTAATTCCCCTTCTTTTTAAAAACACATTTTGAGAATTAATTTAGGAAAAATTAACTACATGTAGTTCCGTTACAAGACAACGTTACAAGGCAAATAATGAGCTTGGTGTGGGGTTTAAGGTCTTCTTCTCAGAAGAAAACATTTTGAGAATTAACTTACTTGTTCCGTTATAATATTAATGCTAATAATGAGCTCAGTGTCTTCTTTTCAGAAGAGAACATTTTAAGAATTAACTTACTTGTTCCGTTGTAAGACAAAGGCGAATAATAATGAGCTCAGTCGGGGGTTTAAGCTCTTCGTTTCAGCGGGTGCCGACCCGGCAAGATGATCGAGATTGACTATCAATCTTCCCGTCCATGTCGTTTATAATAGTATTACGGCCCCGTAAGCTGAGAACACAGCTCTCCCCTCCCATCAATATAAATCTGAGCCTCTGAATATTGAATCAATAAGAAGCGTAGGTAATTCTAGCTATGAAATCAAACGGGTAATCCTAATGAAAGCATGGATTATAATTGAATGCTACAATGTTGCCACTCGGGGGGCGCGGAATCGGGACAGGAAGTAGATTGAGGAGTTTCCGACATTTAGCCTCGTAGGTTAAACGCGTTACCGGGATGCTAGCGCTTAAAACCAATTACATCTTCGACAATCTCCACTCGGCAAATTATTGCCAGCTTTCAATTTCTGCCCAGAAAGTATTGTGGCGCTGATAGGTAAGAGAAGCGATTCGTTGCGAGAATTGGCCTAAAGATGGCAGCACTGTCTAACAGCAGATTGACTGACTGTGGTTCCGTATATTTTGAACCCCTATGATATTATTGCCAGCGTTAAATTTTAGCTCAGAAACTATTGTGACGGTGATGGGTAAAAGAATTGATCCGTTGTGAGAATTGGCCTAAAGATGGCAGCACTATCTGACACTCAATAAGCAGATGAACTCGCTGCATGGGGTTCAGTATAAGTTACATTCCTAAAACCCTGCAGGACCTACCTATTTCAAGCTGCGAGCTCATCAAAAAAAGTGACGATATTTTCGAAAATTACATTCCTTTCCATTCTTACCCTCAACAGGGGTCTTGGATGGTGGGGTACTAATGAATCCTTACATTCTAGATCCACCCCCCCCCCCCCGCCCCACCCCCCAGTGGAGGGTAGGACAGTGTAGAATCTTGATATTCCGCTCTCCCAGCTCAGCTACGAGTTATCTCTCAGCAACAGAGGGTAATGTATCAAGCACTAAGTAGTTTTATGATAGCAGCAAGTTTATCAGCATCATCAAATACACACTAATCAAAGCTGTAGTGATTAGATCTGTTTTCTTTCCTATAAAGTAAAATAATAAATGCTGGCATAGTAGTGGGCCTGGAGTATCAAGCAGAGATTAGGCGTGGTTAGGATAGATATTGCGCAGGCAAACAAGACTGCTCTCGCTCCCTCGCTGAGCTGACAACATGATGGAAAACAGTCCATTTAACCCTTATGCTGCTGGTGGCTAATTCAGCCAATACAAAATGATGCAAAAAAGCTGAAAATGATTGAAACCCTGGCAAATGGGTACTCATCTGAGAGTACTCCGCGAGAGCTTTCCAATGAATACCAACATGACAGGGTTTAGACGTTTTTCAAGAATCTTTTCATCCGTGTGCATTAGATGTAAGGAGCCTCAGCATTGGAAAGGTTAAAACCACAGCACCATCGGAGAAACTACAGATGCACACGATTATTTGCTATGAATATACATCGCTTGATGCCATATCTATTTCCTTTCTGATTCATTCATTTATTTTTGCTATTTCACTTTTCGCTTGATACCAAATCTACTTCCGACCTGATTCAGCCAGTTATTTTTTTCTTTTTCACTTGTACTTGTCTATTATTTTCTTCACCACCCTCCTCCTCCTCCTCATCATCATCATCACTACCACTACCAGTGATAGATGGATCATCATGTGTCATCATGGCAAGCCATCTGTTTAACCATCATTATCATCATCATAATCACCCAAGTCATCTTCATCATTTTTATTATCATCCTTGCCATCATCTTTGTCCGCATCATAATCTTCATCATTATCATTGTCACCATGGTTGCCATCATCATTGCCATCATCCATCATCTCACAGTCATCATTCATCATCATTTATGTCACCATCAACATCATCATCACGATTGTCATCATCATCATCATCATCATTTCTCCATCACTCAAATTTAAAATAATGAATCATTTTCATAAGAGAACCCCTCATATTGACTTCAAGATTCTGCTTTGAATCTTGTATATACTACAACTGATAGGACCCCCTCATTAATGCATACCAGCATGCCTGGGTGTCCACAAACCCCATACCCAGTAGGGTACACTAGAGAGGGGTGTGGCACCCCGGCCACCCTGTCACATGATCTGTACCCTGCTACAGGCGCCCCACCACCCCATGCCCAGTAGGGTACACTAGAGAGGGGTGTGGCACCCTGGCCACCCTGTCACATGATCTGTACCCTGCTCTGGGCAAGCCACAAGCACCCCACCACGCACCTCTTAGCTGTCAAAATATTACTTAACACTCTGAAACCTAATCGCCAGAGAGTCATACAACATACATCATAGGAGGGGTCATGTAGGATTCTGACTGGTGTCAGGGGCTTAACTTCACATACGGTACAGAACTACTTAATAAACAGTAACTCAATAGGCAGAGAGTCATACAACAGACATCATAGAAGGGTCATGTTGGCCTCTGACTGGTGTGAGATAGAAAGTCACGGTCTAAAATTCACACATACTACAGAACCACTTAATAAACAGTAACTCAATAGGCATAGAGTCGTACAATGCACATCATAGTAAGGGTCATACTCAGGCCTCGAACTACTGTTATGGGAGGAAAGTTGGATAAATTTCACAACTAATACAAACCTTAACTTATTGTAAACAGTAACTCAATAGGCAAGGAGTCATACAATGTACTTCATAGTAAGGTTTATTCTCAGGCCTGAACTTCTGTCAGGGGAGGAAAGTGGGATAAATTTAACAACCAATACAAAACTTAGCTTAGTAAACAGTAACTGAATAGGCATAGAGTCATGCAATGTACATTAGAATAGGCCCGAACTTCTGTCAGGCGATAAATTTCACAAGTACTACACAACCCTGCTTAGTACACAGTAACTCAATAGGCAAAGAGTCCCACAACTGACATCAAAGTAAGGGTCATACTTATTTTCCGAACTTCTGTCAGGAAACAAAGGTGGGATAAATTTCATGGTATTTCACAACTGATACAAAACTTTACCTAGTAAACAGTAACTCAATATGCAAAGAGTACTACAATGTACATCATATTTCGGACCATACATAGGCCCTGGACTACTCTCAGGCGATAAATTTCACAACTAATACACAACTCAACTTAGTAAACAGTAAGTGAAGAGGCAAAGAGTCAAACAGCTGACATCATAGAAGGGGTCATGTATGCATCCAAATACCGCCGAACATGGTCTTTTTGGACACCCAAACCCTTAAAAAGCACCCCTCAGGACACCCAAATCTTTTGGTGAGGAATTTCTTGAAATGTCAATCTCAAGCATATAATCAAATTTTTTCATCTCCATATTATTCCTATGACATTGTATAAGGATATCATGCCTTATTTTGATAAATTCATACATGTTCATGGTTGAAATCTGAGTGTATTGTGGTACCCCTCAAAAATTTGGACGCCCAAAAGTTTTTCAATTGCCAATTTCAGGCACCCAGTTTCTAAATCCTGGCTAAGACCCTGCCGCCGAATGAGAGGGCAGAGGGCTTAACTCAACTTCACACGTAGTGTATGAACAAAACTTTTCTTCACAAATAGTAACTATATAGCTGGAGTCTCATGTACAATGGAATCGTTGTAGGGGTCCCCAGGCTTCAGGACTAGAGGTAGATGAACTGTAAGGGGGATTAACTTAAAATGTTGTACAAGAACAGATTGCATACATTACAGATTTAGGAGGGAAATATACAATGAAAAACTGAAAATAGAAGGCAAATATACGATGATGATGATGAAGATGATGAAGATGATGGTGAAGATGATGACTGAAATCTAAGCCCAAGATTAGTGATGATGATGATGATGATGGTGATGATGATGGTGATGATGATGGTGATGATGATGATGGTGATGATGATGATGATGATGATAACAGCTATCATAACAGTATTGCCCCTATAACAACAATGATGATGATGATAATGATGGCATGACGACAACAACATCGATGAGGATGATTATTACTTTAAAATTGATTTTCAGAATAATTAAGACACTGGTTTGTAATAAGAAAATATTGCCAAGATGATAAAAAGGTATTCTCCTAAGCTGAATTTCTTTGATAAAGCCACATTCTGATCCTGTACTATTCTCAACTCAAGCCTTCGATAATGGCCGCAGCTCAGAAACTGACAGCTCGCTAAAAACCATGCGAAACAGTGGCATTATGTTTTGTAGCTCGGTGAGCCGCCCACCCTGGGGAAATTAAGACTGTAAGACACTAGCAAAGTGTTACTTCAGCGAGGTCGTGACCCCAACGACCTTTCGTCATCCCTCACAACCAATGACAGGCGAGTAAATCACGGACAGCAAGGTGACACTCCTAACCTACGAGTAATGCACTAACTAGCATAGCTAGAATACCCCACCTATATTAACCCATTTACACTCATAGCGGCCAAGAGGCCTGACAATTTTGGAAATATTTTCCTTACCAAAGCATTTTATTAAAAACATTTGATGGAGAAATGTTGATCAGAAGATAAACAACAACTCTCCTTGAAATATTTCGCAAACTTTCGCTTAATTCCCAAGTTATTTCCAAATGTATGAGAGTAGCAGACGATACTTCTAGAGGAACTCTTGAGTGTGAATGGGTTATAGTACATACCAACTAGGCAAGAATGTTTGAGGATCGGTTCTTGCCTTTTAATCAGGACTATCATAGCAGGAATACGTTACAAAATAACACCAAGGAAGATGAATACATATATCACAATTAGGGATGGATAACTCTAAGAACAAAATGGTACTGTACTGTATCGGTACCAATGAAACGGTGCAGTATTCTAATAGTATCCAACCCTAATCACATACATCTAAAAGTAGCCAGGAGCAAATAACTGAATCAGATTGGAATTTGGATATTTATTATTATCATTTTTCTTCAATATCAAGTATCTATACAATAAGTTTATAACTTGGAAACTTGGAATAAATTCTGAAAGGGAAGGAGAAAAGGTGTGGGTAAAATCCACATGACTTTTTATGATAAACCCCATAACATGAAACACATGTACAATTTTGTTGGCCATACCCCCGAAAAACACAAATATTAGCGCCAGCCACCGGAGCACCACAACACCCTGACAGGAAGCAGTTCAGAGGTCAGCAGGGGTCAACTCTCCAGGGGTCAAAGACAGGTTAGAAAAATGTGCCTGAGCAGGGGGTCAAATTGTTGAAATGAGGCGAGGTCCAAAGTCAGCTTGTGGGGTCAAGAGGGGGGTCAGGAGGGGTTAAGGAGGAGGCATATGCGAGAATAGCGCCCTGACTTATGATGTCATGATGATTAGGGGTTCTGAAAGACCATGTTAACCCTTATGCTGCTGGTGGCTAATTTGACCATATAAAATGATGTTAACAACCTGAAAAATGACTGAAACCTTGGCAAATGGGTACTCATCTGAAAGTACTCAGCGAGAGCTATCTGATGAATACCAACATGACAGGGTTTAGATGGTTTTCAAAAATCTTTGCATCCTTGTGCTTTGGACAAAAGTAGCCTTAGCATTATAAGGGTTAAGGAGGAAGCATTAGCTGAGAATAGCCTCCAGACATATGATATCATGATGATTGGAGGTTAACCTTTTCATGCCCAAAGCCAGGACGTAGGCCTATGTAGAAATATTCTCAATATACTCTTTAAAATGAGGCAGTAGCATTTGCCTTCCTAACCCTCTAAGTTATATACGTCCCTGTCGCAGCACACAGCGAAATGATATGACTCCTTCGTGAAAGAATCTCATGGAAAATACTTCAAGTAAAATTCTATCAAAAAAAAAATTCAAATAGTTTGGAAGAGATGCTACATTCATAAGTTATATGCAATCATGATTTTATCTACTGACATTATTACTATCATTCTCATTATTATCATTATTTTTACTATCATAATTATTATTATTATTATTATTATTATTATTATTATTATTATTATTATTATTATTATAATTACTATAATTATTATTTTCATTATCATTATTATTATTATGAACAAAAATTGTGATTATATCTGAACTGTATCATTTACACTGCGGCAATATATGACATAGACCACCAGCATGAAATTCCCCCCTTTCCTACCATAAAGAAATTAGTGCCCTACAAAAACCATTGTCATCAAGGCCATGACATCAAAATAGGTAGCTAAACATTTCAAAATGGCGCTATAGAGCTGTTTCCATGGATACGACCTTGGCAAGGTCAGTCCGAGGAGTGCGTAAGATCAATGTCGGCAACGATTGCCTAATTTGATCGCCCTAGCCCTGATTTCCCTCAGCAATCATTAACCAATCAGATCGTAGCTGTAGCTCACTTAGACCAATCACAACAATAGCCCGAACCCACAAATATCCATCCAACTCCCGACAACCTCCATTATGCGCTCAACGTTTGGCAAATCAACTAGAAGGGGTCTTTTTTCTTCCCCTCCAATGGGAGTTAAGTGCTAAAGAGCGCTGCGACATAGTTGTCGAGGCCTTTAATGTTTATTGTTTCCAAGTATTTTCCGACACATGATAATCATGTTACTTTAACCCATTCATGCCTGGAGATCTACTTGACGAGTGTCGTCTGGACCTGTCATACTTTTGAAAATAACGTCTAAATGAAGCATTAATTTGTAAACTATTTGATGGAGAGTTGTAGATAAAGTCATAATAAACAACTCTCCTTCAAATATTTTCCAATCCTTGCCTTTGTTAAAGAGATATCTCCAAAATAGTCCAGCGGTTTTGCCTGCTACGGGCATGAATGGGTAAAAGTCTGAGAGGTGGCGCCATCTGTTGGGGGAAGATATGAGGAGTCTTGGACGTCCCTGCCAATGGATTCAAGATGGCGCTGTAACTTTCATGATATCGAACAGACAAAGGCTACATATTCTAAGACAAAATTTCCATCATGAGGAGGACTCGCACAAGCTCCAATCTTTTTAAAATAAAATAAAATAAATTCTATGTCATTTTGGCTGGTGGTATAATTAATACACTAAAAATTGAAGTAAATTCCAGTATGACAGATTGAAAGTGAAACCTTGCCCCTACTAATTGAAGAATGGAAACCCAAGAAATTCCTAAGGCCTTCCTTAAAAATCCTATACATACTTGACGGGTGTCGTCTGGACTAGTCAAACTTTTGGAAATAAATTTTGAATAAAGCATAAATTTGCGAAATATTTGAAGGAGAGTTGTAGATAGAATTCTGATGATCATCTCTCCTCCAAATATTTTTTAAATATTGCTTTTAATAGAGATATATCACCAAAATAGTCAGGTAATTTTTGCTGCAACAAGCATGAATGGTTAACATGATAAAACTTCAAATGCTTTTCAAAGACTTTGAAATTACCTTAATATCTATCAAACGCCTAGTGTACTATAAAAAGAAACAGTTCATTTCATCTCAATGTCTTTAAAACGTAACATTCCTTTGATAGGACCTTATCAAGCGTATGACTGACAAGACTAAGTAAGACCTATGTAAAGAGATCTTCGGTTGCCATGGAAACCCGAACATTCTTTCGACACATGTCACAGGTGTTTTCAAGCATGCCGCCAGCAGCTTCGGAGGCGAACGACTTCATAAGCCTGGGTCCGTCAGCCAATCGAAACCCGGCGAATCGTAAAACCTGGAATGGTCCTGTCACCTGTACGATCCATCAGTTTGAAAAGGCCGAGTGTACGATAAAGCCTCCATGGTTACAGGATCGTTTTACCATAGCCTGTCGCTACACAATCAACATGAATAGACGACTCTACTCAAAAACGTTCATTTCTATTCACAACACACTTCTAACAGTATAATGACCCGCTTCAGATACTGCTACAGTGTACTGCTGTGCCAAACCTTTCATCCACACTTTTGTTCACAAATTACCCTCCCATATCTTAACAACAATTGTGAGTGCTTCTGTTTTTAAGTACTTAATTGAAAAATAGTTACATATTGAAATGAAAAGTGCACTCAATGACCTCAATATTGACCTTATTACAGCAACCCAGTAATATAATTCAAACCCTTTCTGACCTTTTCCTTTCAATATATAATTGGCAATTATGATAATGAATTGGAAATTGGATTTTTATATCACTTGACTCAATTCACTATACATAAACAGCAGAAAATTATGAGTTAGTCACATTTTGATTTCAATATTTAATTGATTGTATTTCATACCTAAATAGCTTTTACATAAGTTCAACAAATCTGGAAAAATCTTTTTTGGAATGGAACATGTTTTACATATACTTGATTGGTGTACTAAATGACCTTATTTTAATGATTCTTTTAAAATCATTTTCTTTTTTATTTAGTGGCAACCTGCTACTGAATAAAAGGCAATAAAAATGCTTCATTCCAGTGAAATTCAAGACATGCATCCATTCCCTGTTGTTATAAACTTTGCAATTAAATCAAGCTGTTAAACGATAATTATTTAGTCTAGATAGATGTTACTAAAAAATCACCAACCAGATGATTTAATGACTGTGCTGTGCTATAATATTCTATTCATCTCCTCATTTCTATTCATTGCAACAACATTGATTAAAGGGATTAATTTTGACCAAGTTTCCTATCATTAACTGGACATAGTCCATATCAAATTAAAACTATCTGGGAATGAATGAATGGGCACACAAAGACCATGAAGTGCCATAAAATATCTATGAAATAGTTTTTGATGTAGATGGTCTCATAACAGAGGTGGTCACAAAGGTAGGGTAGGTGAACTTCCCACTGAGCAAACAGAGGGTCAATCTATATTTGGATAAGTTGTAAATAAAACTCTATACCACAATACATCACTTATGAGAGAAATGAAAGAAAGTTTGTGGTTAGGTGCTCTCAAGGTGAAATCTCAAGGTGAAATGGGGGGTTGGGGGAATGTCACACAACAGATTAGCATGGGCAGATGTATTTCTCACATCGAAACAGAGTGTCAATCAATAACAGTTGATTTAGTTCCTACAAAGTTTCATAATTTTTGGTGAGGAGCTGTACAGTGTCTGTCTGAAGGTGAGATAGGGGGATGGGAAGGGGTTAGGGGAAGTAGGGTGGTGTAATTAAGAACAGTAGGGCCCTAGGGAGGAAGGGGGGGGGGGGGGGGGGGGGGGGGGTTGGTGGTTTTCTATAGATGTTTGACATACATCATCCTCAGGTTTCAAGAGCCAGTTTGGAGACTGGGGGTTGGGGTTGGGGTTGGGGTTGGGGTTGGGGTTGGGGTTGGGGTTGGGGTTAAGGTTGAGGGCCCCAGGGAGGGGGTGGGTGGTTTTCTATAGATGTTTGATATAACAGAACACCAGAGCCATTTATCATCCTCAGGTTTCAAGAGCCTGTTTGGAGACTGGGGGGTGGGGTTGGGGGGGGGGGGGGGGGGTAGTAGCTAGTAGGGTAGTGTAACAGAACAGTAGGGCCCCAGGGAGGGGGGCTGAGGCTGAGGGTTTTCTATAGTTGTTTGATATAACAGAACACCAGAGCCATTCATCATCCTCAGGTTTCAAGTCCCTGTTTGGAGGCCACTCATTTTTCACTCTGGGTGGAATAAATATCAGTCTGTATCCAATATTCTATTTCTAATTGGTGACTTAACAGTAACTCTGACCCCGGGCCATCCGTCATCATCATCAGGAACGGGACCAAGTCTGCTGTGTGTCCTCCACTGGTGAGTGTCACAGACTCACTGATAGTGCTACCAGAATAGCAATGGAACGGCTAGACAGGGGGGTAAGGAATCGGCTCACAATTTCAGAGAAATCTATCAACTATAGCTATTCACCTCAAAATTATTCCCAAAACATTGTATGAGTATATTTTGCATTATTTCAATTAGCAAATACATGTTTATGGTTGTAATCTGAGTGTATTGTAGTCTCACTGGAAACATAGGATTTTTCGAATTGCCAATTTGGGGCACCGATTTTCTAAATCCTGGCTAGGACAATGATCCCAGCACTGGATAGCTACTTTCTAAGCTTTTTGCTGCTTAAAAAAAAACCAGGATCATTTGTTGAACATGGGTAATGGTACGGTATGGGGGCTCAAAACTTCCAGATAGTCCCTCCACCTGTCAATCCTCATAACAATAGGTAGCAGGTCAATTCTAATAACAATAGGACTAGCTGTAGAGGAAGTGAGAGTCGAGGAGTAAAGGTGGGATTATTTCTGGGCGATTAATTCCAGAGAAGGCCGGTTGAATACCGCACCCTCTCTACCTTTCTCTCCCCTTCCTGCTCAGAGGGCTCTGGACTATGACATCAATAAACCACACTTCACAACATCCACTCTTACGGCACAGCTCTTAAGGCCTGATTAGCTCTCTAAAGTCTAAACACAAACCATAGGAAGGATCATAAGAATACCCCTTGGCTAGACACACAGAGGCGACACCAGGGGGGTAGGGGTATATGCTAATCATAGAGAACCCTTAACCCTTCTAATGCTGAGGTTACTTTTGTCCAAAGCACAAGGATGCAAAGCTTTCTGAAAACCATCTAAACCCTATCATGCTGGTATTCATTGGATAGCTCTCGCTGAGTACTCTCAGATGAGTACCCATATGCCAGGGTTTCGGTCATTTCTCCACTTTTTGCATAATTTTGTAATGGCCAAATTAGCCACCAGCAGCATAAGGATTAAGGCCTCATTAGCTCTCTAAAGTCTAAAGACAAACCATAGGAAGGATCATAAGAATACCCCTTGGCTAGACATACAGAGGCGACAACAGGGGGTAGGGGTATATGCTAATCATAGAGAAACCCTTAAGCTAGACCCCCATGGGCACCAGGGAGATTTTACACAGCAAACGACAGAGAAACTCCTATGCCTAAGAGCAGGGATTACTATTATTATTATCATTATTATTATCATTATCATCATCATTGTTATTATTATTATTATTATTATTATTATTATTATTATTATTATTATTATTATTATTATTATCATTATTGTTATTATTATTAACATTATTATAATTATTGAATCTCTCCCAAAAATGATTATTTCTCTAAATATCAACCATATTGAATATTATCTTATGTTCCTATACAATCCTCTTGCAATAATGCTTATTTCCATTAATATCGCCCATATTGGGCATTAACGACTTCCCCTCCTCATGGTTCATGAGAGCTCCAATGCCGACTCAAGCCGCCCCCAGGGGGACGCAGGGCCACACCTCGTAGCGGTGTTTTGTTTGAAAGAAAAGCTCATCAATTGCCCTTTGACAGAGCTGGTGAGGGAGAAAAAACAACTGCTGCTCTCTCTCTCTCAGTGAGTCACCCAAGACACTGCTGTAACAGTTATACTCCATTAACCCTCATGCTTCTGGTGGCTAATTTGGTCTTTACAAAATGGTGCAAAAAACCTGAAAAATTACTGAAACCTTGGTAAATGGGTACTCATCTGAGAGTACTCAGCGAGTGCTATCAAATGAATACCAACATGACAGGGTTTAAACAGTTTTCAAAAATCTTTGCGTCCTTGTGCTTCGGACAAAGAACTCATCTGAGTACTCTAAGATGAGACCCATGTGTCAGGATTTAGTCGTTTTTCAGCATTTTTACATCATTTTGTAATTGCAATATTAGCCACTAGCAGCAGAAAGGCTAAATCAGTCAAAGTGATATCTCATAACATCATACTATCTCACCAATGTCATGAAATGTATCATCATATCATACCATACCATCTTCAATATACTCGCCAACGCCTATTTCACAACACAAACGCACATATTATCATACCATATCTCTCTCACATCACAAACCAGCCCCCGCATCCCCCATAAACACACATAAGTTTGTGGGAATATTTTCTTCCCCACAAGCGTATCATACAATCTCCCACATATCATCAGCATCCTCTGTACGAGCTGGTCTACCTGTCAGTAGTTCCATTGCAAGGCTGCTGCAAGTATCCTAATTCTACATGTCAGCGCATGTGGTCACTGTCCTCATTATTCCAATTGCAACATCCACATTGATGTAGAAGTTCATTCCCCCCCCCCCCACCTCTTTCGCATTGCAGCTTCTTTCGTTTCTTTCGCAAGCTGTGCCTCCATATTAGAGCTGCACTCACCACTCACGAACTCGAGTGGCTCGAACCCTGGGCAAACTTGCCGAGCTCGAGCTGAAATGTTTAAATCGTGAGCTCGTCTATGTTGGGAACACAAACGTAACAAAGAGCACCTAACACACATTATTAACATACATAACTGCTTATCGCTGCTATGTCTTCTTTACAATCTCCAATGTATACATTCAAGCGGTGTTGAGTGTTAAACTGAACTTTGTACCTCGTCAGCACGTTTCAAAATTAAATCAACATGGCAATGTTGATAGATCTTTGCAATGAATATTTATTTCTTAATAGCTGGGCTGGAAATAAGTACTTTTTTGGAAGAGCGGAACTTCCGTGAGCTCATGAGCTCACGAGTCAAACGGGTGGTGAGCTCATGAGTGGATCTCCCTCCGTGAGTGCAGTTCTACTCCATATGTAGAAAACACTTAACAGAAAGCCAGCTCTACAAAATGGGATTCTGCAACTCAATGCTTACACAAAAAGCTGATTTATTGCAAATTAAAGCTGTATCTGCACAACTCATATCTTTATTATTCATTTTTAAATTCATGTTTTCTTGCTATTCATTATACGATTGACTCACATTTTCATATATTTTTTCATAAATTGTTTTCTTGCTATCACTTACAAGATCATTATAATGTATATAAAGTGATGTTATGAAAATGATCTTTGCAATGTATATGAGAGAGAGAGAGAGAGAGAGAGAGAGAGAGAGAGAGAGAGAGAGAGAGAGAGAGAGATAGAGAGAGAGAGAGAGAGAGAGAGAGAGAGAGAGAGAGAGAGAGAGAGAGAGAGAGTGAGAGAGAGAGAGAGAGAGAGAGAGAGAGAAGAGAGAGAGAGAGAGAGGAGAGAGAGAGAGAGAGAGAGAGAGAGAGAGAGAGAGAGAGAGAGAGAGAGAAGAGGAGAGAGCCTGAGAAAGACACACAGAGACAGAGAGAAAACTGAGACAAAGCACCCTGTAAGCGCCACACCATACAGGAAATGTGACAGAGTACCGCTCAGACGTCAAACAGGAAGCGAACAAGTGGATTCGCTAAAGATCCTATTGGTCTAACACCGAAGGAGTGTTCAAGCCTCCCTCCCTCCCGACGCGTGCGCTCGCGGATCGATAGAGAGAGCAAGATGGCTGACACAACACAATAGCCTGTGCAATCAGCGGTGCTCAAGTCTGTGCTTCCACGATCATTAACGAATCACCGGCCTCAATTCATCAGGGGCATCACGATTATCAGCTGCTAACTGCCTCTCTATCGGGCTTATTACTCCAGTTTTCGCATAATCAGGGCGATATTTAACACCGACCATGTGGCAGGGGCACTAGCATAACTAAGCTGTTGGCACAAATGAAATTACTCAACCCGGATAGGATATCTGCGCCCCCCCTGAAATAGGACACCCCTAGCCTTATTCAATAGTACATTGAATGCTAGTGTAACCAACCACTGATTTAGTCTGTCTGTCTGTTGACTACTACTGTGTTGGAAGTGTGGTAAGCTAAATACAGGGCCAGATGGGGGAAATATGACCTAAATATCAAGAGAATGATATCAATTATATCACACAATGAATTAAGAGTCATTACCCTATATTATAATGTTACATATTTCCACCATGTAAACAGACAGCCTTTCAACCTTAGTAATAGGTGGAGAATACAGTTACATATTTCCACCATGTTTAACAAGCAGCCTACCCTACCAACAATAGACAGCAAATCTCTGAATTTACATATTTCCACCATGTT
>OZ012697.1:34925980-34984699 GCA_963942565.1 Maea johnstoni
CTTTCACCATCCCAAACATACCCGACGATGAATACCGCCCCACCCGACACCACCACAACACCAGCAAATTTAATTAGAAATAAATTTGACAATAACTAGTCGTAGGGCAAATGCTACAACAGGCCCAATTACTGTTAATGCTTGATTAGTAAGGCATAAATTCCTAATTAGATTCCAGCACTAGGGAGAAATCCTTTGTTCGTCGAGCGTTCGGTTTTTATACTGCCACTATCAATGTAGCCGATTACCGAGACAATGACTCTTCTATTGTTTGGCTTCGCTTATTCTTGTCGTAATTGGGTGGAATATTGTTAAGTTCATCAATGAAGGCCTCAACCCCAAGCGTAAAGAAAGCACATAGGTTCATGATGTGAGACTTAACCCTTCCAATGCTGAGGCTACATTCGCCCCAAGTACAAGAACGCAAAAATCTTTGAAAACCTTCTAAACCCTGTCTTGTTGGTACTCATTGGAAAGCTCTCAACGAGTATTCTCAGATGAGTACCCATTTGCCAAGGTTTTGGTGATTTTTCAGGGTTTTTTGCATTATTTTGTATTGGCAAATTTAGCCACCAACAGCATAAGGGTTAATGATGGTGCTATATGGATTTCATAACTTACGCAACTATTTATCTTTTATGACAGTGTTTTTTCATAACTGTGAAAAGCTATAAGATTCATAGAGTTGAGATCAAATGATTAGACTACATGGATTTCATAACTTTGACAAATATTGATATCTTTGATGACTGAGTGTTTTCCATAACTGTGAATCTTTCATGACTGTTCACTCCTTAAATGGATGAAATATCATTCATCAATGAAGTCTCAAACCCAAAACATAAAGCAAGCACATATATTTCAAAGAGGTGAGATCATATAATTAAACGAAATGGATTTCATAACTTTCACAAATGTTTATGACTGACGACGATGGTTTTCACAACTTAAATTTTCACGACTATTCATGACAATTGTTTTTTCACGACTATTCATGACAATTTGTTGATCAGATTGGATCCATTAAATTCGCTATAAAGCACGCAGTTTCTTAGAAGTGAGGGCAAATACATATAACTGATGACAATCCATTTCTTAGTTTCTTGAATATTTGTTATAAAAACTTATTCAAGGAGTGAAATTATTCAAATTTCAAAATAAAATATGCTTTCAAATATCTGAGCAATATACACTTTATTTCCAATTTATTTTCCAACAGTATCATTCAATCCAGAGAGAGGTTTCTCCAAAATAGTTGCCTGGAGATCTTCTTGACAAGTGTCGTCAGGACCTGTCATACTTTTGAAAATAATGTCTAAATAAAGCACTAATTTGTAAACTATTTGATGGAGAGTTGTAGATAAAATCATGATGAACAACTCTCCTTCAAATATTTTCCGACCATTGCTTTTGTTAGAAAGATATCACCGAAATTAGTCAGGTGGTTTTGACTGCTACTGGCGTGAACAGGTTAAAGCAATGAGATACATCACATTACCGATCACTGCGACGGCACACGGCAGTGAATTTCCGGCTCGGCTGAGAGTGGACAAAATATAAGTGTTATCAGCGGCAGGCAGATTTCCTGGCCTCTAAACACGGAATATGGCTGAATTATTTGAGCGTGGCGCTGCAGCTTATGCCATAACAACGTTCGTTTTCCACATCAGTGCAGCGCCGGTTATCACACTTTCTCTCCCTCGCTGACACAGAGCAGATTCTCAAACATCCACACACAAGATTAACCCGTTCACTGACGAGCCATTTCTTCCGTTATCATTCCTTTAGAAATCCTCTTCTAGTTCTACAATGCTTTTGAAAACAACTTGGAAGTAAAGCATAATTCATATACTATTCGAAGGTGGGGTGTTGGCTTGCTTCCCTATAATTGGTATTTCTTAAATAATAAGTAATAGAAAATCAAAATCTTAATCATCATCATCATCAAAATAATAATGATGATGATGATGATGATGATGATGATGATGATGATGATGATGATGATGATGATAATAATAATAATAATAATAATAATAATGATAATAAAAATACTGATAATATCATTATTGTATTATCATCATTATTAGCATAGTATTCTAGTTATGAGCTAAGAGATCTTAAAGAGGTTTCCAAATACTAATTTTCAAAAGATAACTACAGTATAAAATACAGCAAATCAAAACATGAGTGTCTATTGTGGTGAACAGCCTATAACATGGCGCCCTCTATACACAAGGAATGTTAATTTCCTACTCTCCCCTGTGAGCGAGCGAGAGCACAGTAGCAGGAAGGCTGGCCTACACGTCGTATTATGCATACAGCTCACCTCATTTATTAGAGAGTATCTGGGTAGCCGCGGTTACTGTTACCGCGGCGACTCTACGCCCGCTCCCTCCCTCTCTCGCAGCATCCTCGTTTCCTCAGGTGTTAATCACACTAACGAGTTTGCACACCTTGATTGTCGCCGGATGGTGAGCAACACAAAGCAATTAGTGCTAATTAAGTGGACGTGGAATGCACAAGTGCTGATATCATTACGCCCCCGCCACTTTCTCCAACTGAACATTCCTCAGCTTCCTGTTATACTACATACTATATAAAGCATATTCTCAGTGATAAAGGGAACACACACAATCCATCATACAGCACATAGTCTTAGCCAGCAGGGCGTCTGGGCGTCTTTTGGACACCGAAACCCTAAAATATCACCCATCAGGAGACCCAATTGTGGTGATATCATTATGCCGCCGCTTTCTCCAACGGAACATTCCTCAAGCGTGTTGTACATAGTACTACATACAGCACATACCTAGTCATAAAGGAAACATATACAATCGATCATACTACAGTCATTAGTCTTAGCTAGCAGGGCGTCTTTTGGACACCCAACCCTAAAAAAGTAACCCCTCAGGACACCCAATTATTTTGCGGAATTTCCTAAAATGACAATCTAAAGCATGCAATTGAATTTTCTCATCATCATATAATTTCAATGACATTGTTAAAGGACATTATGCCTTATTTGTTATACTATACATTTTTATGTTTGAAATTTGAGTATATTGTGGTCCTACTTGAAAAATGGGACGCAATAAACATTTATGATTGCAAATTTTAGACACCCAGTTTTAAAATCCTGGCTAAGACCTTTCCACAGCACATCACTCGTCATATTGACAACATGCATATATATATATATATAATATATATATATATATATATATATATATATATATATATATATATATATTATATATATATATATATATATATACACATATATATATATATACACACATATATATATATATATATATATATATATATATATATATATATATATATATATGTATATATATATATATATATATATATATATATGTATGTATATATATGTATATATATATAAATATATAAATATATATATGTATATATATATATATATATAAATATATATATATATATATATATATATATATATATATATATATATATATATATATATGTATATATATATATATGTATATATATGTATATATATATATATATATATATACATATATATATATATATATATATATATATATATATATATATATATATATATATATATACATATTACACACACACACATATATACATTAGCTTCCATAAGAGAAGTATGTCAAACATGTGACTGTATCAATAGCCCGCACAGTACGTTTAGCCAGCATGGCAACATCTGCCTGCGAGATGAAAGCGATTACAATACTGTCAATCAACAATGTGCTGTCAGCGACAATCATTGTGTTCAGCATTGTAGCATTTTCCAATTCCCGATCAGTTCACGCTGGCCATTTTTTCCCCACCTATCAGCCAAGATAAGCTAGTCACTTAGAATTTGGTGATATACGGTGATAAGTGAAACAAAAATACAAGGAGATTAATAATTAATGAGCTAGTTCTTGTTCTAAGTGAATTAGTAATATTTGGTATTTTAGTAGTACTTAGTATCAGCATGATTAACAGCTATTTTGTGAAATGGCAACTGATGATAGATCAAGGGTTGCCTAGATTTCCGATCATTAATTATTTTGCAAAATAATTATAGTGGCACAAATTCCTAGGTTGGGTCTAAATTTCTGAAAATCTACGGTACTTAGTACTTAGTAGTACTATGGTGCCATCTATGGGCCATTGCTTGTACTATACCTCACTGATAGGTCACCTCAGAGGGGGAGGCTAACATTTCAGGAACTAGAAGCCGTACAGTAGCAGCATGAATGCTGTCCAACCCACAGATTATTTGAGACCCCTCACAGACAGCCGTTCCTAATCACACGTAGGCCTCAATGTTTATGTTGAAAAGCCGGCTAATTCATAACAAACCCCTCCTGCTCCTTACAGTTAGTGTGCGGGTTCCCTCCCCCATAGAACCCCCCCCCCCCCTTGCTGCGCCATGGCATAGCACATGCTTGAATAGCCAGCACATGTGTTGACTGATGTGGAATATCAGCTTGAAAGAAGTCTTTAATTATAGTTTTTTCTTTGAGGGGGCTCGGGACCTTCACACCATTTAAAAGGCCTTTCTTTTTTGTTTTTTTGATATGTGAAAGCTGAAAAGGTTTGCTACTTATTCTTTGGAATTAGAACTTTCTACTAGATCTACAAATCACAAAAAACAGGACTTTTGTAAAAGCTGACCAATAGAGGAGATTTTAGCTGATTTTATAGTTATTGATTTTTTTTACCCCTGATTAAGTTTATGTCAAGGATACAGCTAAATCCTTAGTAACACCTAATTCCTTGTGCTCCATGAGACTGATTTGTTTGGAAACAACTCCTCCCCCCCCCTATAATACATTTTCTTTAAAGGGATCTTCAAAGAACCCCTTAATCACTTGTCATTACAAGCTATCAATAATTGTTACATTCTGTAGTTCAAGATACCAATACCTCATTAGAGGAGTTGATCAATTACCTATTTATATCAATAATAATAATAATCGTTATATTCTGAATTCTCAAGTTCATGGTAACAATGCCCTTTCGTCTCATTTGAGAAGTTGATATTTTCGAGGGAGATTATTTTTAGGAATTATCACGTATGGGACCATCAGTGGTAACTCTGGGTCAATATTTTCATAAGGTTTTTGTTTTATTAGAGCGTCTTGTGCGAAGTTGTCAGCTCGCTAGGGAACAGCGACCCCTGGGGGTAGAAAAACAAAGCACGGTCGAGAGGCTCTTGTGTACTCAGGTGTGCCCCTATTTTAGTTTTATGGCCAAAGCAACCCTAATTTTGTACCATTTTCTTGGAATTTCATTTTTTTTTGTCAAATTCAGACTCTTTTTTCCCCTTCAAATTATGAATTTCATTTTCATTTTTTTGTTTTTGTCAAATTCGGAATTTAATTTTTTTTTAAATTTTTTGTCGAATTCGGAATTTCATTATTATTTTTTGTCTAATTTCTGCCATATTTAGGCTAGGTTATGACTAGCCAGTTGTAAGTGGTGGAGGAAACCGGAGTACCCAGGCGAATATTAGCCTGTTGACAACTTATTATATTAAGATATCCCATTGCAGGGAAAAAATATCTATAAATTTTGAATCTGACTTCCTCTTCCCACCCTCTATAGACATTTGTTCAATAGAATCCATACAAGGAATAAATGCATCTACTTTGTATTCAAGCACCGAGATGCGAATATAAACCTGTTGACAACTTATAATATTAAGATATCCCATTGCAGGTAAAAATATCTATAAATTTTGAATCGGTCCACCTCTACCCAACATCTATCTATATTTGCTCAATAAGACACACGCAAGGAATAAATGCATCTACTTTGTATTCAAGCACCGAGACGCGAATATTAGCCTGATTCCGTCTAAGGGCCGGGGCTCTTGAAGACCGGCCCCGGAGTGCCCCGGCAAGCCAGCTAAAGATTATCCCAAGATTGAGTGCAGGCGATTTCCGTCGAGCCGGCGTACAAATAACTTCATTACTGCGCGTTATGATCTCGGCGCATCATCAAATAGTTTGCGACAAGCATCAAAGACTCTGAATGGCTGCCAGCGGATCAACCTTTCCACAGTGTGGTTTATAGAGTCAGCCGCCGGAGCACTGCCGGGTCGTTGGAAAAGGCGGAATATCTGGAACGCGGCTTAGAGGCGGAAGAGGTGATGCGGGGATGATGACTTAGGATAGGTTTAGCGATAACTTCAAAGCTTCCAGGAGCCACAGATCTCATCAGGAATCTGCTGAATACAAGATTTTTTTCCGGCATCCATTTGTGCTGGTTTACACAGTAACTCTCCTAGCCATTATGATGATGATGATGATGATGATGATGATGATGATGATGATGATGATGATGATGGTGATGGTGATGATGATGATGATGATGATGATGATGATGATGGTGATGATGATGATGATGGTGATGATGATGATGATGAAGATTTAGATGATGATGAAGATGATGATGATGATGGGTGTTTCGAAAAAGAGGATTTCAGACAAATATACTGGTTATGATATTGTAATACTGATAATGATGATAATGGTGTTGATGATGATGGTGATGATGATGAGCAAGATGAAAGGGATGATGATCTGTGATAACACAGCAAGAAATAAGATGACCATGTTGAGGAGGATAATAATGATCATGATAAACTAATGACACTGATTCTGCTGGTGATAACATAAATAACGATGATGATGATGACTAGTGTTAGCAATGACAATGATGAAGTTGATAACACATTGAAGATAAAGATGATTTTAAGTATGAGTACGATATTCATGACACAATGATATCAAATAAGATAAATCATGCAGCATGTGATATTCACCTTTTTTTTGCAGTATAAATAACAATTCACCATGAAATATCTATTTACTACAAAACATGCCATGAAAACTCACCGTTTCTTTATGTGACAACAGCTCTCTCTGGATCTTGAAGAAGTTCTTGCCGTACTGACGCAAACCCTTCACAAAACGTTTCTGAAAAATAAGAAAAGTCATGTTGAAGAGACATGAAGGTCAAAAAGCTTATTTGCATGTTGAATAATAGGTCTAAAACAATTGGGAACATGATGGAATTACTAAAGACATATATAAGTACTTAAGCCAATATGGGTGTTGAATAATAGGTCTATAACAGTTGGAAGCCTGATAGGATCACTAAGAATATTGCCTATTGTTTTTTCCTATTGTTTCTTTTCCATTGTCTCTGGGTACTTAAAGCCATATGTTGTTGATGGCAGGCTGATTTCTTCTCCTTCATTCACAATTACAACAATGAGTCAATCACTTTCTTTTAGCATCTTTGAGCAGGAATGCAGTATAAGAGTGAGAGGAGAGAGACAAGTAACCCAGAGCCTCTTTCTTAACCCAATTATGCCTGTAGAAAGCGAAAAACATCTGCCATTTTTTAAAAGATATTTTTGTGCATTTTTTTTTTTTGGAAAATATTTGAAGGCGAAATAGCGATCTAAACCCAGGACACAGTTTTCCTTGAATTTTTTTGTGAATTAATGATTTATTCAAAAGCTATGATCAAAAGTACAAGTCCAGACGACTTCTGTCAAGGAGGCCTCCATGCTGGCAGCATGAATGGGTTAAGCCGCTCATTCCATATGTACACAGCGCCCAATCCCCTCACTGTGTTCCCACAACAAACCAAGCAAATAGGATATTTTCTATGACTAAAGCATATTTTTGGGAAATATTTGAAGGTGAAATAGAGATCTAAACCCATGCAAAAAATCTCCTTAAAATTGTTTGTAAATATGTGATTTATTCAAAAGTTATGATCAAAATTACAACAAGTCCAGACGACTTCTGTCAAGGAGATCTCCATGCTGGCAGCATGAATGGGTTAAGCCCCTCATTCCATAAGTACACAGCGCCCAATCCCCTCACTGTGTTTCCACAACAAACCAATCAAACAAGAGCCATTGTTGGTGTGTGCCCATTCAGCGGGTTATTTGCCGCCTCTTGTTCGTTTCTACTTCGGACAAGCCAATTGAGATTGGGGCCTTTTCGGATCCCCTTATCGGTGTAGTACCTGCAGCCCTTGTGTCAACTACAGTCAAACAGTGAGGTTGGTTCAAAGTCTTTCATAAAAGGAATGGGGGGTGATCTAGATTGGGGCCTTTTCGGATCCCCTTATTGGTGTAGTACTCACAGCCCTTGTGTCAACTACAGACAAACAGTGAGGTTGGTTCATAGTCTTTCGTAATGGGAATGGGGGTGATCTAGATTGGGGAGTTTTCAAATACCCTTATCCTAGTAGCACCGACGGCCCCTGTGTCAACTATGAACAAACTGTGAGGTGGGTTTGTGGTCTCTTGCGGAGGGAGGTGAGAGAGATTGAGGCCTTTTTGGATGCCCTTTAGTGATCCTTGTAGCACCGGCAGCTCTTGCGTCAACTATAAACACACAGTGAGGTTAGTTCAACGTCTCTCTTAAAGGGAATGGGAGGTTAGAAAGATTGGGGCCTTTTCGGATCCCCTTTTTCTTATAACGACCGCAGCTCCTGTGTCAACTATGAACAAACACACCTCGGTAGGTTCACCGTCTCTCGTAAAGGGAATGGGAGGTAATGGAGATTGGGTCCTTTTCGGATTTCTTATTCTCACAACACCCGCAGCTCTTGGGTCAACTATGAACAAACACACCTCGGTAGCAGTGTGTCTGGCAAGGAGAATCGAAGGTGTCAGCCTACTCAAGGATCGAGCTGACCAAATATTGGCTTGAAACAGATTCTTCTTCGAGAGAGATGCACTTCTTGGGCCTATCCAATTCTTCCTATTCACCTCTCAGGTTATTCTACTTCTACCTGCAGCAGCCCAACTATCTAAACCCATTGGTGCTCACATAATAATCATTCGGACCAATGTCTTCCGGACTTTTCATACATTTGAAAATAACTTTGAAATGAAGCATAAATTTGCAAAATGTTTGAAGGAGAGTTGCAGATAAGGTTCTGATGAGGAACTCTCCTTCAAATATTTTCTAAATATTTCTTCTGTTAGAGAGATATCACTAAACTTGTCAGGCGGTTTAAGTTGCTACAAGCATGAAAGAGTTAACCCTTATGCTGGTGGTTAATTTTGCCAATGCAAAAAGATGAAAAAAAACTGAAAAAATGACTGAAACACTGGCAAATGGGTACTCATCTGAAAGCACTCAGCGAGAGCTTTCAAATGAGTACCAACATGACAGGGTTTAGATGGTTTTCAAAGATTTTGCGTTCTCATGCTTTTAGACGTAAGTAGGCTCGGCATTGGAAGGGTTAACCCTTCTGCTGGTGGTGGCCAATTTGGCCAATACAAAAAACCTAAAAAATGACTGAAACCTGGTATATGGGTGCTCATCTGAGAGTACTCTGCTAGAGCCATCCAATGAATTCCAACATGACAGGAGTTAGATGGTTTCATCAATCTTTGCATCCATGCGCTTTGGACAAAATTAGCCTCAGCATTGGAAGGGTTAACCAGAAGTACACCAGTTTCTTATACCCCAAAAAACCTTTTCATCCTTTGAAAAACTAAGGGTATTGCTCAATATTTGGAAATCCTTGTGCTTCGAACGAAAGTTGCCTCAGCATTGGAAGGGTTAACAGGTGCTGCTTTTTTCGCGAGACTCGGCTCCTCCCTTCACTCTCCAAGTCCTTGCTGTCGCCATACCTTGCCCACCTCCCGTAGAGGTGCTTACAAATCAGAGGCGAATCCCCGTCATTAGTAAATACTAGCTTCTCTGCACCCCGCTGAGCTGAGCCGCAGTCACTGCCCATCCAAATTACACCTCTATCAATCACACGCTGCGATACTCCTAACCCGTTCATGCCCGAACGACGTCAGGTCATCTGACGATTTTGGCGTTTTCTCAAAAATTACGGGATAAATCAAAAAAAATTTGAACGAGAATTCTTCCTTCATATATCAGGAATATTTTTTGTTCAAATTATTTTTGAATTTCTTATTAGTTAGGGAGATATTCGCTTCTTCATCAGACCACCTGGAATTGTGGAGCGTGAATGGGACAAACTTGGCTGATTTTCTAATGTAACTCGTCCTGACAGTCTATAATCAGGACGCGGGCAAGTTTTCAACGTCTGCAATCAAGCGGCGACCCCCGCTTATTATCCCATACATGGGCGCTGACCCTAGCCCGGGGCGAGAAACCCGAAACGCCCGGTAATACGGGACAACAAACGACTTGGGCAGGTACGGGTGACCAGAGCGGCATCGACACAAAGGGGTGCGTGTGCAAACGACCCAATGATGGCCACCTTCGAAAAAAGAGAAATCTGGAAGGGTAATTATTTACACATAGGCGTGGTTATAATGGTAGTTGGTATTTCTGGCAATTTGGGGTTTTTATGTTGTTAATTATCGGTGCCTTGTGAGATGTTGTTACTGATGTGGTGACAGTAATTTTGTACATTATACCAGCTCAATATGGACGCCATGTCTACTGCTCAAGAGATATTGTTTCTGATATGCTGGCAGTACATGGAACAGATATTACATCTAATTCCATCATAAAAAGATAAAATGCCACAAATTATGAACAAATATCTTCAATACAAACCCCATGGCATTGTTGAGGATATTATACCTTATTTCAAGCAAATAGAGCAAATAAATGTCGATGGTTGTAATCTGAGTATATTGAAAAAAAATATGCCCAAATATTTTACAATTGCCAATTTTGGGCACCTTCTTTCTAAATCCAGACTAAAACTATTGTGTTGAATGTTTTTCACTTCATCCTGCCATTCTACATAGTTACTGAGCGAATAAAAGGCTAGTGTGAAACACGTCGGCGAAGGAGATATCTTCATTTGTTGATCTGGTGCGTCTTTTATACGGGAGCACACATCCCTTATTCCATACAGAACACCAACATAAACCCGACACCTATCAATAATGTACGACACTTGACAATTAACGCTGAATTCATCAACACCTCGAAAAGAGCGAACGGAAATGTGAACGGTAATGCAGGCTGCACCAGATGACCCCTAGTGGCAATCCTTTGAACTAACTCGCATGTAGCTTGCAAAATTGCGACAAATTACTCACAGCAAAAAAACAACAACGGGAAGGATGTTGTAATGTAATGTACTGTAATGTACGCAATCAAAAAGCGATAAATCAGAGGGAGAATGTTGACCATGTAGTCCCCATCGGGGCCCTCCACCTCCTCACCCCTACTAACCCCTGGTGGCAATCCTTTGAACTAACTTACATGTAGCTTGCAAGATTGCGACAAATAACTCACAACAAAAAAAACAACTGGAAGGATGTTGTAATGTACTGTACTGTACTGTACGCAATCAAAAAGAGATAAATCAGATGAAGAATGTTGACCACATAGTCCCCATCGGGGCCCCTCCACCTCCTCACCCCTACTGACCCCTGGTGGCAATCCTTTGAACTTACTCATGTATAACTTACAAAACAGCAACAATTTACTCACAACAAAAAAAAAACCCCGGGAAGGAAGTTGTAATGTAATGAAATGTATTGTACGCAATCAAAAAGCCATAAATCAGAGGAAGAATTTTGACCATGTAGTCCCCATCCGGCCCCTCCACTTCCTTGCCCCTACTAACCCCTGGTGGCAATCCTTCGAACTAACTCGCACACCTTGCGAAACCACAAGGTGTGTTCCTTACACCAAAAACCAACAGGATGGATGATGTAAAGTACTGTACTGTATTGTACGCAATCAAAAAGCCATAAATCAGATGAAGAATGTTGACCACGTAGTCCCCACCGGGCCCCTCCACTTCCTTGCCCCAGCACACAAAATGCTTGATGGCTCTTTTTATCGGCAACACGAGAGGCCATAAAGATCAGAGCAAGTAGTCCGGGGTTCATAAAAGTGACCGTCAATCTGTCACTCAGGCCTTTTTACCAAATTAAAGCCCTCCATGAAATGCAATTTATGGGCCATTAAGGGGTTTATGCCTTCCCAGAGTGTAATGGTGATTTCAATTCACAACATTCTGAGGGGCCCACCGGAGGGGAATTCAGAATGAGGCTGAGAAAAGTGGTGGGAGATTCAGAATGAGGCTGAGCACTGGCTTTGTGGCCTCAGCTCGATTTGCATAGATCTAGATCTATGATAATGGTCTGGCAGCTTTGAATGTCACTGATAAAATACAGCACTAGTTGAAAAGTATTTGAAAATGCATTTCAAAACCCCAACAGGAACGACAACTTTCAGTCCAATAATTCCTCATATTTTGATATCAGCACTTGATCAAAGATGTAAGGCCATATGTATGTCTGTATTTATGTGAATAAGTAAGCAAATGTAGAAGTAAACTGGGGTAGAATCAGTTATGAATTTCTATACCAAATTCAGGTTAGGTTGGAAAGAACTCTTGCTTGGCCTAAGGGTAGGCTTTTGGAAATCCAGTTCTCTAAAGAACATATATCAAACAAAACATTTTGTTTCAGCCCTATCTGGTATATCCCATAAATAAATCAAAACAATCATAAAGGTTGAAGATAGATTGTTTCACCGAGATAGAAACACAAATTTGATTAAAAAAATTCTACAAATCTGCTATAACTTTTGAGATTCATTTGTTCATTTTAGACCACCTCAACTTAGAGGCAAAAATGCCTGACATAGTCAATACCGTCCTCTAGTGCGTAAGATGGCTTGCAGCCATTTTGTTTCATCTATAACGCAATCAGGTCATCCCATCCACTTTAGCCGGAGGAAAAGTACACTAAACACGACATAAAACTGTGTTAGCTGCCGTCGTGTATACAGAGCGTGTGTCTTAACAGTTTACCAGTGCTTCACCACATAACCCCTTACCATCCTCTCAGAACAGTTAACCCTATGCTGATGGTGGCCAGGGTCTTAGCCAGGATTTGGAAACAGGGGGTCAATTGAGACATTTTCAATTTTCAATCTCTATGTGAAATAATTGAAATATTTTGCGATCTCTATTTGAAATAATTGAAATATTTGCAATATATATCTATATATGAAAAAAAGATTATTATTATTATTATAATTATTATTATTATAATTATTATTATCATTATTAACATTATAATTGAAACATTTTACATCTTTACCCCCCCCCCCCCCCCCCCCACCCGAGGAAAAGTACACTAAACACGACATAAAACTGTGTTAGCTGCTGTCGTGTATACAGAGCGTGTGTCTGAACAGTTTACCAGTGCTTCACCGCATAACCCCTTACCATCCTCTCAGAACAGTTAACCCTTATCAATGTCTTAGCAAGGATTTAGAAACTGGGTGCCTAAAATTGGCAGTTGTACAATTTTTGGGTGTCCAAATTTTTAAGGGGGATCACTATTTACTAATATTTCAACCATAAACATGTATAAATTTATCAAAATAAGATGTGATATCCTGATATGATATCATGGGAATTATATGGAGTTGAAAAAAAATCAATTATATGCTTAGAATTGACATTTTGGGATATTCCTCACAGAAAATTTTGGGTGTCCTGAGGGGTGCTTTTTAAGGGTTTGGGTATCCAAAAAGACACCCAAACATAAAACTGTGTTACACTGCTGTCATGTATACAGAGCGTGTGTCTTAACAGTTTACCAGTGCTTCACCACATAACCCCTTACCATCCTCTCAGAACAGTTAACCCTATGCTGATGGTGGCCAGGGTCTTAGCCAGGATTTGGAAACCGGGGGTCAATTGAGACATTTTCAATTTTCAATCTCTATGTGAAATAATTGAAATATTTTGCGATCTCTATTTGAAATAATTGAAATATTTGCAATATATATATCTATATATGAAATAAAGATGATTATTATTATTATTATCATTATAATTGAAACCTTTTACATCTTCCCCCCCCCCCCCCGAGGAAAAGTACACTAAACACGACATAATACTGTGTTAGCTGTGTCTCGACAGTTTACACCACTCTTCAGGGCTACACCACTCCCTCATAAGCCTCTATCATCCTCTCAGAACAGTTAACCCTTATTATGCAGACGGTGGCTATTTTGGTCAATACAAAAAGATGCAAAAATTCAGCGCTACACCACAGTCCACTATAACAACCCCTTATCATCCTTTCAGAACAGTTAAACAGTAGCACACCAGTTTCTTATACCCCCCCCCCCCAACTTATCATCCTTTAAAAACTAAGGGTATCTGAAAAATAAACCAGTGATACACCATTCCCTTATAACCCCCACCCCCCCGGCTTATCATCCTTTAACCCATTAATGCTCAGAGCGGCCAAAAGAGGCCTGATGATTTTGAATATATTTTACTTAACAAAAGCATTTTCTTGAAAACATTTGAAGGAGAAATGTTTATCAGAAGCCAAACAACAACTCTCCCTCAAATTATTTTTGAACTTTCGCTTTATTCAAAAGTTATTTTCAAAAATATGAGAGAAGCAGACGATACTTTCTAAAGAAAGTCTGAGTGCTAATGGGATAAGAACTATGGGTATCTCACAATTTGCAAAGCCAAAATAATATTTGTTTCATCTTTTTTTTTTAGAGAGGACACATGATCAGGGACTTAACTGAAGTGTATATTTTCCTTTTTGACATTTATAGGCTATTAAATGTAGTTAGTATAAGTATTTGAAGTAGATGGGTAGCTAGATCTGGATGGGAGAAATTTTGGAATTTCTGTTTTGGACATGCATTTAAAAAATTCTGGCTGAGACCCTGAATCTATGTAAGAAGGTTTTGATAGTTTCAACCCAATTTTTGAGACCATGCTTATTTTTGAGAATTCATGGCGCACAGAACGTTAAATCAGTTAAAAGCTCTTCTCTAGGAAGCCAAGGCACTTAGGGTTTTCTGCACAGATTGAATAAACAAACATGTTTCCTCGAGACTAACCAAGCAAGGGAACTCTTAGACAAAATCATTTACTCCCCACAAAAGAAAACAACGCAGTACTCCGACACAATACCCTAAATACGAACGAGCGTTTCACTCAATTTGTGCGCACCCCCACGACTGCAGCCAAACAATCCGCAGCAAAAACAGTTTCCGTGCTCCGGTGGGCAGAGTGGTTAGCGCAGTTATCGCGCGGTATGCTAAATAAACGTATTGAATACCGCGTGCCATCGCAGCGCGTTGAACAAACTGAACAGAGCCGCGCTCCACGATAAAAGGCAACAAATTTGGCTGTTTCGCACCTCCTAAGCAAATGAGGTGAAGTGTTACGATCAACAGTGTAAGACCCACCGTCTCTTCAGAGCAATTTTCCGCGTGGCTGGCCGGGACAAATGCTTCACCCCTGTAGGTACTGGGGGAGGCGGGCTTCGGCTGAGGCTTTGGCTGAGGCATCTCACCAGAATAAATGAACAGCCATAACAGCACATGCCAAACTCATTCTAGCAGGGCCACACTGAGCTTTTATCCCATTTGCATATGGTTTTTCAATGGTTATCACTTTTTATGCCACACAAGGGCAGAATCATGATTAGGTAGTTGTTACAGGGTATGAAACCGAAGTACCCATGCGATACCACAAGTCACTGACAACTTTCTCACATACTAAACCTGGATCAAAACTAGCTACATGTAGTTGCAATAGTAAAAGAAACCAGTGTACCAAGGATATAAAAGTTATGTCACGTCACTGACATTGTTCTCGCATGCAAAAACCACAAAATAGCATTAAACAGTTTAACCGTGGAGGAAACCTGAGTACCATACATCAAATAATTTCAAAATGAATTGTAGAAAGTATGATTTCAGTCTGTTTTGGCTTTTTTCACTTTTTCTTTGCACTTTCTTTCTTGGCACTTTTTTTAAGTATTTAAAATGCAGGCAAGAATCTGCTAGAAAATTGACTAAGTCTAACTGCACAACTCCGCAAGCTACGTCTTTTGACATTGATTTTTGATTATTCATGAGTACCTAAATAAGGAGAACATCTGTGAAAGTTGATCACTCGATGCAAAATCTTGAAAGATTCCAAAACATTTCCAAAATTTCCTCATTTTATGCGGTGATGTATTTCTTCCAAAGTATAACCACTCACTACACATATTGTAAATAAACATTATACATAAATAGTGTACTCACGCTCTCTTCCTCGTTCCACTTTTTCTCGATGCTGCGAGGGACCGGGTTTCGTACGAGGGCCTGGAGTGCATGTCCCGGGTCATAATGGTAGCGGTGGAGCTGTGGAGAGAAAAAATGACCATCAGAGTAAATTATAAACTTTCAAGCAAGAAATGAACTATGTGCACGCCATTTTTATAACTGATTTTGACCTCCAGAATGAATGGACCAAGAAGTCCTAAAAATGTCTATCCGAGTAACTTATAATCATTCAACAAATTATAGCAAGAAATTAGGCATCTGCAAGCTTTTTTTTTGTCGCTGCAGGGATGAATGGGTCAAGAATTCCTAAAGATGCCAATTTCAAGCATAACATTAATATTTTCACCTCACAGTAATTCTTAAAAAAATACATTAAGATTGCATAAATATTTTAGAAATGCCAATATTGTGCACTCAATTTTTAACCCATTCATGCCAGGAAATATCTTTGACAAGTGTCCCCTAGACCTATGATACTTATGAAAATAACTTTGAAAACACTCATAAATTGGACAAAAAGTTGAAGGAGAGTAGTTGGTTAATTTTTGATGAAGATTCCTACCTCATATTATTTCTTAAAACTGTATTTGTTTAGGAGATATCAAAAAGTTTTTTGATTTTAACTATTACAGGCATTAATAGGTTAAAACCGGCTAAAACCCTGTTACAGAGCAATTAGGAATGAGTGCATCACAGGACTCCTTGGCTTTCTCGCAATCTCTTGTTGCCAGAGAAACAGCCTGGCCTCCCCTCTGGTGGGGAAACGGCGAACTAGAATGAGAAGCACTGTCAGTGTGTGAAGCAGTTCCAAGTAAAGTGGAGGAGAGGTAGAGGATACTCCATACCTGCTCAGTGATACACTTAATCCTTCCCTTATAAAATATACCAGGGACTTTCTAAGAAACACTGCTATTTCCCTTATAAAATATACCAGGGACTTTCTAAGAAACACTGCTATTTCCCTTATAAAATATACCAGGGACTTTCTAAGAAACACTGCTATTTCCCTTATAAAATATACCAGGGACTTTCTAAGAAACACTGCTATTTCCCTTATAAAATACCAGGGACTTTCTAAGAAACACTGCTATTTCCCTTATAAAATATACCAGGGACTTTCTAAGAAACACTGCTATTTCCCTTATAAAATATACCAGGGACTTTCTAAGAAACACTGCTATTTCCCTTATAAAATATACCAGGGACTTTCTAAGAAACACTGCTATTTCCCTTATAAAATACCAGGGACTTTCTAAGAAACACTGCTATTTCCCTTATAAAATATACCAGGGACTTTCTAAGAAACACTGCTATTTCCCTTATAAAATACCAGGGACTTTCTAAGAAACACTGCTATTTCCCTTATAAAATATACCAGGGACTTTCTAAGAAACACTGCTATTTCCCTTATAAAATATACCAGGGACTTTCTAAGAAACACTGCTATTTCCCTTATAAAATATACCTGGGACTTTCTAAGAAACACTGCTATTTCCCTTATAAAATATACCAGGGACTTTCTAAGAAACACTGCTATTTCCCTTGCATTATCCTAATAAATTCATATATACTATCCACCAGGGTCTTAGCCATAAATTAGAGACTGGGTGTCTAAAATTGGTCATTGTAAAATGTTTTGGTGTCCAAATTTGTAAGGGGGACCACAATATACTTAGATTTCAACCATAAACATGTTTATATTTATCAAAATACGGCATGATATCCTTATACAATGTCGTGGGAATTATATGACAATGAAATAATTCAATTGTATGCTTGAGATTGACATTTTGAGAAATTCCTCACAAAAAATTTGGGTGTCCGGAGGGGTGCTTTTTAAGGGTTTGGGTGTCCAAAAAGACACCCAGACGCCTGCTAGCTAAGATCATGCTATCAACTTTATTTGGTGAGGTTTACATGCCTTCTTGAAAATTGTAGTCTTGGCCTATGAATCTTGTAAGAATGGCTTATTTACGTAGTACATATTTTCAATTGTTCTCCAAAAGATGGTTTTGTTCAGATTGATATTTCTCTGTCAAATGTTTTCTTAAAATGCTAGAGTCAGAAAGAAATATATTCAACATTCTGTCAACATTTGATAGTAGGTTCAAATGACTTTATAGGGGTGAATTCAAGTTCATAATATCAGGAACTATATATTCGAATATTTGAATATTTCAAATATATAGTTCCTGATAATATGAATTTACTGTAGTGTAGTGAAGTGTGTTGTTTTTAGTGATTTGCTTAACATAGTTTTGTGTAGTGCATTACAGTAGAGTACTGTATAGTATGCTAAAATGAAGGATAGTTAAAAGTTTATCTGTCCATGCCCAATGACTTAAACCTTCCCTTACAAAATATAAGTGGGATTTTTTAGGATATCCTGGCATTTCCCTAGCATAATCCTGAAAATTCCTAGATATTACAAGCTTTATTTTAGAAAGGTTTACATGCATACTTTATGGTATTTTATTGTACTGTATTGTACTGTGTTGTATTGTTTAGTGCAGTGTTGTGCACTGCATAGAACAGTACAGTACAGTATCGTTTAGTGCACTGTTAAATATAGTTGTGCATTGCAAATACGTAGAGTACAGCAAATGATAGTTGAATATAGTATAGTATATTATAGTGTAGTATTATACAAATATGGCACTTGGGTGAGTGCAATATCAATTTTTATTGCACTCAGAAAAATGATATTGCACGAGGCGCTTGCGCCGAGTGCAATATCATTTTTCAGAGTGCAATAAAAATTGATATTGACACGAAACCAAAGTGCCATATTTGTTTTATTATATGCCTACTGCTCATTCAAATAAAATACTTAACGAATCTAAAGAATTACGCACCCCAATATCAATTTTGTAAGGTGGTCATGTGACCATGATCTGACCAATCACAGCAGAGAATGAGCAGTAGGCATACTATACAAATATGGCACTTGGGTGAGTGCAATATCAATTTTTATTGCACTCAGAAAAATGATATTGCACGAGGCGCTTGCGCCGAGTGCAATATCATTTTTCTGAGTGCAATAAAAATTGATATTGACACGAAACCAAAGTGCCATATTTGTTTTATTATATGCCTACTGCTCATTCAAATAAAATACTTAACGAATCTAAAGAATTATGCACCCCAATATCAATTTTGTAAGGTGGTCATGTGACCATGATCTGACCAATCACAGCAGAGAATGAGCAGTAGGCATATAATAAAATAATATATTGTATGGTATAGTATAGTATATTATAGTGTAGTATTATATTGTATGGTATAGTACAGTATATTCTAGTGTACATAGTATTATATTGTATGGTATAGTATAGTATATTCTAGTGTAGTATTATATTGTATGGTATAGTACAGTATATTCTAGTGTAGTATTATATTGTAAGGTATAGTACAGTATATTCTAGTGTAGTATTATATTGTATGGTATAGTACAGTATATTCTAGTGTAGTATTATATTGTATGGTATAGTACAGTATATTCTAGTGTAGTATTATATTGTATGGTATAGTACAGTATATTCTAGTGTAGTATTATATTGTAAGGTATAGTACAGTATATTCTAGTGTAGTATTATATTGTATGGTATAGTACAGTATATTCTAGTGTAGTATTATATTGTATGGTATAGTACAGTATATTCTAGTGTAGTATTATATTGTATGGTATAGTACAGTATATTCTAGTGTAGTATTATATTGTATGGTATAGTACAGTATATTCTAGTGTAGTACTATATTGTATGGTATAGTACAGTATATTCTAGTGTAGTATTATATTGTATAGTATAGTATAGTATATTCTAGTGTAGTATTATATTGTATGGTATAGTATAGTATATTCTAGTGTAGTATCATAATGTATGGTATAGTACAGTATATTCTAGTGTAGTATTATATTGTATAGTATAGTATAGTATATTCTAGTGTAGTATTACATTGTATGGTATAGTACAGTATGTTCTAGTGTAGTATTATATTGTATGGTATAGTACAGTATATTATAGTGTAGTATTATATTGTATGGTATAGTATAGTATATTCTAGTGTAGTATTATATTGTATGGTATAGTATAGTATATTCTAGTGTAGTATTATATTGTATGGTATAGTATAGTATATTCTAGTGTAGTATTATATTGTATGGTATAGTATAGTATATTCTAGTGTAGTATTATATTGTATGGTATAGTACAGTATATTCTAGTGTAGTATTATATTGTATGGTATAGTACAGTATATTCTAGTGTAGTATTATATTGTATGGTATAGTACAGTATATTCTAGTGTAGTATTATATTGTATGGTATAGTAACTACAGTATATTCTAGTGTAGTATTATATTGTATGGTATAGTATAGTATATTCTAGTGTACTATTATATTGTATGGTATAGTACAGTATATTCTAGTGTAGTATTATATTGTATGGTATAGTATAGTATATTCTAGTGTAGTATTATATTGTATGGTATAGTATAGTATATTCTAGTGTAGTATTATATTGTATGGTATAGTATAGTATATTCTAGTGTAGTATTATATTGTATGGTATAGTATAGTATATTCTAGTGTAGTATTATATTGTATGGTATAGTACAGTATATTCTAGTGTAGTATTATATTGTATGGTATAGTATAGTATATTCTAGTGTAGTATTATATTGTATGGTATAGTACAGTATATTCTAGTGTAGTATTATATTGTATGGTATAGTATAGTATATTCTAGTGTAGTATTATATTGTATGGTATAGTATAGTATATTCTAGTGTAGAATCATATTGTATGGTATAGTATAGTATATTCTAGTGTAGTATTATATTGTATGGTATAGTACAGTATATTCTAGTGTAGTATTATATTGTATGGTATAGTATAGTATATTCTAGTGTAGTATTATATTGTATGGTATAGTACAGTATATTCTAGTGTAGTATTATATTGTATGGTATAGTACAGTATATTCTAGTGTAGTATTATATTGTATGGTATAGTATAATATATTCTAGTGTAGTATTATATTGTATGGTATAGTATAGTATATTCTAGTGTAGTATTATATTGTATGGTATAGTACAGTATATTCTAGTGTAGTATTATATTGTATGGTATAGTATAGTATATTCTAGTGTAGTATTATATTGTATGGTATAGTATAGTATATTCTAGTGTAGTATTATATTGTATGGTATAGTATAGTATATTCTAGTGTAGTATTATATTGTATGGTATAGTATAGTATATTCTAGTGTAGTATTATATTGTATGGTATAGTACAGTATATTCTAGTGTAGTATTATATTGTATGGTATAGTATAGTATATTCTAGTGTAGTATTATATTGTATGGTATAGTATAGTATATTCTAGTGTAGTATTATATTGTATGGTATAGTACAGTATATTCTAGTGTAGTATTATATTGTATGGTATAGTATAGTATATTCTAGTGTGGTATTATATTGTATGGTATAGTATAGTATATTCTAGTGTAGTATTATATTGTATGGTATAGTACAGTATATTCTAGTGTAGTATTATATTGTATGGTATAGTATAGTATATTCTAGTGTAGTATTATATTGTATGGTATAGTATAGTATATTCTAGTGTAGTATTATATTGTATGGTATAGTACAGTATATTCTAGTGTAGTATTATATTGTATGGTATAGTATAGTATATTCTAGTGTAGTATTATATTGTATGGTATAGTACAGTATATTCTAGTGTAGTATTATATTGTATGGTATAGTACAGTATATTCTAGTGTAGTATTATATTGTATGGTATAGTACAGTATATTCTAGTGTAGTATTATATTGTATGGTATAGTAACTACAGTATATTCTAGTGTAGTATTATATTGTATGGTATAGTATAGTATATTCTAGTGTACTATTATATTGTATGGTATAGTACAGTATATTCTAGTGTAGTATTATATTGTATGGTATAGTATAGTATATTCTAGTGTAGTATTATATTGTATGGTATAGTATAGTATATTCTAGTGTAGTATTATATTGTATGGTATAGTACAGTATATTCTAGTGTAGTATTATATTGTATGGTATAGTATAGTATATTCTAGTGTAGTATTATATTGTATGGTATAGTACAGTATATTCTAGTGTAGTATTATATTGTATGGTATAGTATAGTATATTCTAGTGTAGTATTATATTGTATGGTATAGTACAGTATATTCTAGTGTAGTATTATATTGTATGGTATAGTATAGTATATTCTAGTGTAGTATTATATTGTATGGTATAGTATAGTATATTCTAGTGTAGAATCATATTGTATGGTATAGTATAGTATATTCTAGTGTAGTATTATATTGTATGGTATAGTACAGTATATTCTAGTGTAGTATTATATTGTATGGTATAGTATAGTATATTCTAGTGTAGTATTATATTGTATGGTATAGTACAGTATATTCTAGTGTAGTATTATATTGTATGGTATAGTACAGTATATTCTAGTGTAGTATTATATTGTATGGTATAGTATAATATATTCTAGTGTAGTATTATATTGTATGGTATAGTATAGTATATTCTAGTGTAGTATTATATTGTATGGTATAGTACAGTATATTCTAGTGTAGTATTATATTGTATGGTATAGTATAGTATATTCTAGTGTAGTATTATATTGTATGGTATAGTATAGTATATTCTAGTGTAGTATTATATTGTATGGTATAGTATAGTATATTCTAGTGTAGTATTATATTGTATGGTATAGTATAGTATATTCTAGTGTAGTATTATATTGTATGGTATAGTACAGTATATTCTAGTGTAGTATTATATTGTATGGTATAGTATAGTATATTCTAGTGTAGTATTATATTGTATGGTATAGTATAGTATATTCTAGTGTAGTATTATATTGTATGGTATAGTACAGTATATTCTAGTGTAGTATTATATTGTATGGTATAGTATAGTATATTCTAGTGTGGTATTATATTGTATGGTATAGTATAGTATATTCTAGTGTAGTATTATATTGTATGGTATAGTACAGTATATTCTAGTGTAGTATTATATTGTATGGTATAGTATAGTATATTCTAGTGTAGTATTATATTGTATGGTATAGTATAGTATATTCTAGTGTAGTATTATATTGTATGGTATAGTACAGTATATTCTAGTGTAGTATTATATTGTATGGTATAGTATAGTATATTCTAGTGTAGTATTATATTGTATGGTATAGTACAGTATATTCTAGTGTAGTATTATATTGTATGGTATAGTACAGTATATTCTAGTGTAGTATTATATTGTATGGTATAGTAACTACAGTATATTCTAGTGTAGTATTATATTGTATGGTATAGTATAGTATATTCTAGTGTAGTATTATATTGTATGGTATAGTACAGTATATTCTAGTGTAGTATTATATTGTATGGTATAGTATAGTATATTCTAGTGTAGTATTATATTGTATGGTATAGTATAGTATATTCTAGTGTAGTATTATATTGTATGGTATAGTATAGTATATTCTAGTGTAGTATTATATTGTATGGTATAGTACAGTATATTCTAGTGTAGTATTATATTGTATGGTATAGTACAGTATATTCTAGTGTAGTATTATATTGTATGGTATAGTACAGTATATTCTAGTGTAGTATTATATTGTATGGTATAGTATAGTATATTCTAGTGTAGTATTATATTGTATGGTATAGTATAGTATATTCTAGTGTAGTATTATATTGTATGGTATAGTACAGTATATTCTAGTGTAGTATTATATTGTATGGTATAGTACAGTATAATAATATAATAATAATATTGTCATTTGATATTGCACCCTTTCCATATAAACATGCTCAAAGGCGCATTACATTCATTGTCAGAGGATAGATGTTGATATCCACAAAGTTATTTGATAAATACATCTTTGAACAGATGTGTTTTCAATTGTCGTTTGAAGATTGCCACACTCCCAGCTGCCCGAATATTATTTGGGAGCTGATTCCATAGTTTTGGGGCACAGGCACTAAATGATCTGTCACCGTAGGTTTTCATGTTGGTTCTCGGCTCACAGAGTAAGTTCTTGGATGTTGATCTCAGTGTCCGTGGTGGGACATACTCTTTCAGCATTTCCCTCAGGTAAGAGGGTGCAGTTCCATGCAAACACTTGTACGCCAGGAGAAGAATCTTGAATTCAATTCTCTTCCTGACTGGTAACCAGTGAAGTTCCTCTAGTACTGGAGTGATATGGTCATACTTCTTTGTGAGTGTGATCACCCTGGCGGCATTATTTTGTACTCTCTGGAGCTTACATATTAGCTCTTCAGGTATTCCACAGAGAAGTCCATTGCAGTAGTCGAATCTTGAGGTTACCAGGGATATGACAGCACCTTTAGTTGATTCAGCAGTCAAGTATTTTCTGATCCTTCCAATGTTTCGAAGGTGATAGTTTGCAGATTTGACTGCCTTTGACACATGTGCGGCCATATTCATGCTTGGATCAAAAACAGAGCCCAGATTGCCGATAGGTATATTGAGAATCTTAACAATCTCACCATTTACGGAGATGCTAAGCACAGATATTTTGGCTCGCTGCTTAGGGGTACCTAGCACTAGGACTTCCGTTTTGTCTGCATTCAGTTTTAGCTTGTTCTGTGACATCCATGTATATATGTCAGTGAGGCAGCCCACCAGCCTAGCAACTCCTATGTCCACAGCTTGTTGAGTGATAGGTTTTATTGCCAGATAGAGCTGTGTGTCGTCTGCATATATGTGAAGCTCTAAACCATGCTTTCTGATGAGTTTTCCAAGGGGTAGGAGGTAGATCAGGAACAACAATGGTCCTAACACTGATCCCTGTGGTACGGACCACAGAATGTCCTGTAACTCAGAGAATGACTTGTCAATCTTGATGCGGAGTGTGCGTCCTGACAGGTAAGACTTAAACCAAGCAAGTGCTTGACCCGTAATACCTAATGTATTTTCCATTCTGCTGAATAGAATATCATGGTCGATGGTGTCGAACGCCGCACTCAGATCTAACATGACCAGTATAACTACTCCATGCTGGTCAATGCTGGTTAGAATGTCATTCTGTACTTTCACTAGGGCAGTCTCAGTGCTGTGACCAGGCTTGTAAGCAGATTGTAAATGTTCATGCAAGTTGTTCTCAGTCATGTAGTCAGTGAGTCGCCCCGCCACCACCCTCTCCAACAGTTTTGAGATGTAAGAAAGGTTACTGACAGGACGGTAGTTCTTTAGAATATCTGGATCTAGGGTAGATTTCTTAAGTAACGGTGTTACTATAGCCGACTTCATGGATTTCGGTACCTGGCTAGATCTGAGAGAAGAATTTATGATGTTAGTCATTACTGGAAGTAATTCGCTTCTACTTTCTTTGATGAGCCAAGTTGGGATTGGATCAAGCATGCAGCTTTTCGCAGGAGACTTGCAAATTATCTTCCATACTTCCTCCTCTGTAGTATTCCGCAGAACATTCAGAGTGGAAACAGGTGGTGACTGTGCTATTTCCAGGTTGATGTCGGAGCAGTCAGGGAGGTTATCCCTGATTTTATCAATCTTTTCCTTGAAAAAGCATGAGAACCTATTTGCAAGTTCTTCTGCAGAGCTGTGTTCTGGCAGTTTTGACACTTTCTGCCTGAAGAGGAGTTCATTCATTGTCTGGGACATCGCTTTTGAATCCTGCCCACAATCAATAATCCTCTGATTGTAATATGACACTTTGCTACTTTCAAGGAGCTTGTTGTATTTGTCTCTTTCTTCCTTGAAGATTTCACGATGAACTGTCAGGCCAGTTCTTCTCCACAGCCTTTCAGCTTTTCTTTTCTCAGATTTTGCTCGATGGATATCATCTGAGAACCAAGGCTGTTGTGGTCTTATTACAATAGACTTTTCCTTGGGTGGTGCATGCTTATTCAGCACATTGGTTAGTTGTGTATCATATATGTCCATGAGATCAGTGACAGAGAGGTTGTCATCAGGATCCCCCAGTCCTTGTGAAATGTCTGTTCTAAAACTGGGCAGGTTAATGGAGCGAAAGGCCCTTGTTATTATTTTTGTCTTCTGAAGGTGTGGCTTGGGGTGATGGACGTTGCATAACAGTAGATGGTGGTCTGTTATCATATCACCCACCTGGACCTCTTGTACAAGATTATCTGTGTCTCGACACATGATAACATCCAATATATGTCCAGACATGTGAGTGGGTTTATTGACGTGTTGTTCGATACCCAGTGACCCCAGCATATCAGTGAATTTGTGGGTGGTGTTGTCAGTCTTTTTATCAAGATGGAAATTTAGGTCACCAACCATCAATAAGTCACCTGAGCCAGTGACTTTGTCCTGGAGAAATGAAGAGAACTCCTCGAAGAACTGACCAGTGGTGAACTTATTCTTTTGGTTGGGTGGTGGCCTATACAAGGTAATTAAATCAAGGCAGCGTGATCCTGTGTTAAACTTGATCTGCATGTTTTCAAAGCTGTCTGACTTGTAAACATCTGTTTTGATGATTTTGATTGAAGCCTTGTGTAGGACACCAACCCCTCCATATCCAGTATATTCTAGTGTAGTATTATATTGTATGGTATAGTATAGTATATTCTAGTGTAGTATTATATTGTATGGTATAGTATAGTATATTCTAGTGTAGTATTATATTGTATGGTATAGTACAGTATATTCTAGTGTAGTATTATATTGTATGGTATAGTATAGTATATTCTAGTGTAGTATTATATTGTATGGTATAGTAACTACAGTATATTCTAGTGTAGTATTGTATCATTTGTATGGTATAGTACAGTATATCAGTGTGTACATTAGAGTATAACTTAGTATAGTTTAGTACAGTATACTGTATACCGTGTTAATATTGTGCATATAAAGTAATGCGCTCAGCAGATAACTGCCTTGGATGCGCAGTTTAATTATGCGCATTGATAACCTCCATCTAAAGCCGTGTGAGGGGGCCAAGGGTATGCAACCTACCCGGCTTTTTGGAAGGGTGGTGCAGCTATATTCATGCCGGCCAGCCCCTTGGAGATGCCAGAGGCTGCCAGTAGGCAAGTGCAATCTTTATTTCGTCACCGGCCGTGAACAGTGTTATGCTGGTTGCAATCAGTAACTCTGATTAGTGGTTACCAGCATGTTTGATCACACTCGAGTGTCCATGTTGTCTACATCGTAATTAAACATAGTACCAGCAGAGGCTGTAAAGGGTCTGTATGTTGAATGACAAGCTATCATATCAGTGTGCTGAATGGTACTAGGGGTTCAATATCCAAATGATAGTTGTTGTTGTTGATAAACAGTTTATTGTCCAATCCATAGTGCGCAGTTTAATAAATGCGGACTGCATGGGTGCGCAAAGTACGCATTAATTAAACTGTCGCAATATTAACACGGTATACAGTATTTATAATGCTTAAGTACGATATATCATAGTATAATTTAGTAGTTTAGTACCGTATATATAGAACGCTTAAGTATGATATATCATAGTATAATAGTGTAGTATAGATTGGCACAGCATAGCATACAGCTATCTAGTTGGCAATATGTGTGCTGTTGTATGCACAGATAACAGATGCTTACTACTAGTATTGACTGAGCCGGCCGCGTGTATTGAACAGAACACGCTCAGATACTAAATGACATCCATAGATAAATGATTGTGGCTATGCTAATACTCGGCAACCGTGGATGATACGATCGAGCTGATAGTGTCAATACGTAGAGGAGGGTATCTACTTACCGTTCCCAGTGCGTTTGTTGTGGTGTCGTCCATGGAGGCCGCGTGGCAGCCATCTTCCGTGGAGCCTCCGTCGCACATACCCGCGAAGGCGGCCATGCTCCTACAACAAAAAGCCAAGGCGAGATGATAAACGGCGTAATGTTTTTATCTCGACTTACAAACACATGCAGCACCACACTGTGTGTGTGTAATAAAGGGAGAGGGAGTGTAGCAGTCTGCTGCTACTGATATCATAGAGGTACCCCCTATTGTGTGTGAGAGAGAGAGAGAGAGAGAGAGAGAGAGAGAGAGAGAGAGAGAGAGAGAGAGAGTGAGAGAGAGAGAGAGAAGAGAGAGAGAGAGAGAGAGAGAAGAGAGATGAGAGAGAGAGAGAGAGAGAGAGAGGAGAGACAGACAGAGAGAGGACAGAGCGAGAGACAGAGAGAGAGAGAGAGAGAGAAGAGAGAGAGAGAGAGAGAGAGAGAGAGAAGAGAGAGAGAGAGAGAGAGAGAGAGAGAGAGAGAAGAGAGAGAGAGAGAGAGAGAGAGACAGAGAGAGAGAGAGAGAGAGACAGAGAGAGAGACAGAGAGAGAGAGACAGAGAGAGAGAGGAACGGTGAAGAGAAGAGAGAGAGAGAGAGAAATCTTTACCTGGCTGCTCTAAGGAACATCATGAGATCACAGTCCATAATACTACTGGGTCTCCACATGAGTGTTTCGATTGGCTGAGCCGTGTCGGGTATTTCCCGGTCATCCGGGTGGATGTGGGGGTTGCAGGGTGGGAGGCGAGCCTGAAAATAATAACAAATATATCAATGTATTTGTCAATATGGTGAAAATATCACACAAAAAAATCTCATGATTTCATTGTTCAGCTGTGATCATGATAAAGTAACGTCATGTTATAACGTCATGTCATCACTTGTATATTGTCACATGTTAAATCCCAACTTAGGCCTAAAAAAAAAAGTTGTTTGTTTCCTGTAACCCTACCCTTACAAATTTTTATTCAAAAAAATCCATATCCCAAAGTTTTTTTCCACCCTCCCAACTCCCAATCAATGTAATACGTGCATAAAACACACATTATTTTTTTTTAGACTGTTACAGGAAACAAACAATTTCTTTTTTTTAGGCCTAACATCATGTCATCACTTGTATATCGTCACCTGTTCAATCCCAACTTATACAGCTCTGATAATAGCATTGTGAGAACAAAGGTCATCAATGTATCAATAAATCAATCAACACCTTGAAGATCAATTTTCTACCCTGCAACCTAAAGCATCTTTACATCAGTTATCAATACTTATCATTAAATCCTGTATTTGACTGTATTACCTTTGTGAAATAAAAATTCTTATTCTTCTTTTCTTCTTCTTTTTGTTATTATTATTCTTAACATCATTATCGTAAAAACAATTATTATTATCACTATTAATATTATCATTAACATCAGGAATTTTCATTAAATTCAATGAACGTTCCTGTTATCCTCATTATTATTATTATTGTTATTATAATTATTATTATTATCATTATTATTATTATTATTATTATTATAATCTTTATTATTATTATTATTATCATTATTATTATAATCATTATCATTATTATTACTATCATTATTATCATTATTATCATTTTTACTATCATTATTATCTTCTTCTGATCCCTGTGTTTGTGGAACACCACTATTTCAAGATGTTTGGGAAGCAAATTTTATCAGGGAGTAAAGACACATCTCTAGTATGCCAAAATGACGTTGGAAAGCACAATAATAGCATCTTGCAGAGAACAAAACCACGATGGAGAATTTATTATCAGTGATGGCCACTGCTGTCTCTGGTGCCCCAAGAGCCCACATCACCAATCATGAATAACAACCCACGTTCTCAAAACTCAATATCGCGAAACATTCATGCATGAAAACAAAACACCGCTCTCCACTGTGGGAGTCATAAAACAACCGATGCATGATGCGGCATCCATTTTTATGCGCTCCGGGTCGGAGGTCATTGCCGACTAAATGATTTAGATGGCGGCCAATCAGGTTCGAGGATTGGCTCTAATCAGGGCAGTATTCTAAACAATGGCGTGTATTTTTATTCGGCGGTTTCCGCTATGCAATATTAAACCGGATCGGAGCTCTTCAGAATGAGAGGGTGATATATCTCATTTGAGCCAATCAAAAGAGTGATGGGCAGCGTTACTTCAAGATGGCCGCCTCCGCGGAGAGGGGATATGTGTTTCCCATACAGAAGAGTTGGCAATTGCGCGGTGGGGTATGAATAGAGAAAAGGATGAGATAAAATAGTTCATATTGGAAATGGGAATGCAAGGAATACAGTAAAGGCATTGGATGGGAGTGAACTTCATATAATTTTGCCATATGCCACAGGCATTCTGGGTTGGCCTTATTTCAATTCTTTTAATATTTGCGTGGTACAGTGTTACATATTTGTATAATGTACACACTCAGGGTCTTAGCCAGGATTTTAGAAATGCCTGTCCAAAACAACAATTCCAAAATATAAGTCTGGCCAGATTTAGCTACTCGGCTTATTCAAATCCTTAAATAGATCCAAGTAGATTAAAAGTCTATTGAGACAAAAAGAGCAATTTACGCATCAGTCATGTCTTAGAAGATGGTTCAATAGGAAAAGATTTGTTTATTACCCCCCCCCCCCCTAAAAAAAAAGAAAAATTCAAAATTGAAAATTCTTTATTTTATTTTTTTGCCTGTCCAAAAAAGAGGTTTTCAGAAAACTGCCTGCCTGTAAAACAGACTGGACAGGTCCTGCATAGATCCCTGACTCACACACACACTCAGAGAAATCAACCTTATTTTTTGGCCTAAGCCGAGGCAAGGTGAAATGATTGAGAAAATCGATGGCGAGCAAAAGTCGGCGGCGGCTATTCCGTCGTCGTCGGAGGAAGCGATGAAGGATCTTAATGACGGCACAGTCACCCGTGCTTCACGGCCACTGAGGATGCTAGCACCTAGAGTCTTATCTCCGTGCTGCATAAATGCCCATGCAATGGATGGCGTGCCCGCGCACGACACATGAAAATGATCTGCGGCATCATCGTAATAGAAATCCGATTACACACATTTCCTGGCCAGAACAATATTGCGCGTCACGAGTAAAATGATTTATAAATACAATGAATGGAACACTGCTTGTGATCAATGCGGTAAGAGGTACCATCCCTGCTACGAAATCACCACAACTACACACCTCACAATTGATTATTTTCTTGATACATGTATTCCTTGAACAATATTACTGATGCTACAAAATAACCTCCCCCTAGTAAGGTTGTCAATAAATACCACTCAAAATCTATTGCATTCTTGATACCTGTATTCCTTAACTCATTTTAAAAAATCATTTTCATGATAAATGTATTCCTCATTTATTTTTAACTAATCTTATCATTTTCTTGATACATATATTCCTTTATCTATTTTTGTTATTTTTGATCATTTTCTTGATACATGTATTCCTTTGTTCTTCTTAATTTTTCTTATCATTTTATTGATACAGGTATTACTTTATTCAATGTCGTTATTTATTTATCATTTTGTTGAGACATGTATTCCTTTATTAATTTTTGTTATTTTTTTTATCATTTTCTTGATACATGTATCCCTTTATTCATTCTCGTTATTTTTTTTATCATTCTATTGATACATGTATTCCTTTATTCATTTTTTAAAATCTTTTTTTTTATCATTTTCTTGATACATGTATTCCTTTATTCACTTTTGTTATTTTTTAAAATCATTTTCTTGATACATGTATTCCTTTATTCAATGTCGTTATTTTTTTATCATTTTATTGATACAAGTATTCCTTTATTCATTCTCGTTATTTACAAAGAGGTTGTGGTTCGTCTCAGGAGCAGGGAGTTTACCTGTAGCCGGAGCGAGGCATCTATCAGCCGCCGTCATGAGCTTTATCGCAATAAGCTATATTGATCACACAACTGGGCCATAATCCCCGTAGCCAATAGGAAATAACCACTAAATCATATTTAAGATGTAATTTCGGGCAATTTTATCCCTGAGAATTTATCCGAATTCTCCTATTAACCATCAATTTGAGAAGCGCCTGCGAAGAATATGATTTTATTAGGGTCTTAGGCAAATGGGGTCTGAATGTTGAAATATGCCTGCACAGAATATGATTTTATGAGGGTCTTAGGCGAATGGGGTCTGAATGTTGAAATATGCCTGCAAAGAATATGATTTTATGAGGGTCTTAGGCGAATGGGGTCTGAATGTTGAAATATGTCGCCGCATAAGGAACAACAGTGGGCGGGTAACTTCTTCACCCTAATGGAGGAAAAAACACAACGCACTATGCATGCCTGTGGAGTTACTCTGTGTCTGTGGATTGACTCACACCGAGGCTTCTGGGATATACAGGTGCTGCCATCTAGATTTGACTGGTGCTGCCATCTAGATTTGACTGGTGCTGCCATCTAGAAATGCCTGGTGCTGCCATTTAGAAATGACTGGTGCTGCCATCTAGAAATGACTGGTGCTGCCACCTAGAAATGCCTGGTGCTGCCATCTAGAAATGCCTGGTGCTGCCATCTAGAAATGACTGTGCGTACTGGTGTAAAAAAGTTAGCCAGCAACTCAGGTTTGATGTATACTCAAGGTGCTGTCATCTAGACATGCCTGTATGTGTCAAGCCCGGGTGTTATGTATACTACAGGCAGGGTTTGACCTTATTGGGGCCTTCTGCTAGGATTTCTGGATCTGCCCCTAGAACAGTTGTTCGAATTGTGCCTTGACTTTGAACCACATGTTTGAATTTGAATTTGCCAAAATATGGGTCGAACCCTTATGTTGATGGTGGCTAATACGGCCAATACAAAATGATGCAAAAAACCTGAAAAATGATCGAAACCCTGGCAAATTGGTACTCATCTAAGAGTACTCAGTGAGAGCTTTCCGATGAATATGAATATGACAGGGATAAGATGGTTTTCAAAAATCATTTCATCCTTGTGCTTTGGACGAAAGTAGCCTCAGCATTGGGAGAGTTAAGGAACCTACCTGGTGGCTCGGTCCCACCCTGATCTCTCCCTGTGTGGTCGCCAGCCTCTTGGTTTCCGGGTTGTACCCGAGGATGTAGAAGAAGGTATCCTGCTGGGGCTTGAAGTCCTTGACGTTGCAGATATCCTGGTAGTGGATGACCTTACAACGACCTCTGGAAAATACAAGACAAGGTCAAGGTCAGTTTCAAGTGTCATCAATCAGTTTACCTCCAAAAACAAAGGAATGTGTCAACCTGAAAAATTATTATTCATAATATTTATGAAAGTTTTAAAGTGTATTTTCTAATTATCAGAATAAAATAAATCTAAATTAACACGTGCTAAAAATTGAAAAACAATGTTCCTAACCGATTATTCATTAAGACAGAAAAACCCTACTAAATAAAGATTGAAACAACAAAGGAATTAGTCTTAGCTATATTTGGTAAGGGACTTCAATACAAAAAAAAATGATATATATATATATATATATATATATATATATATATATATATATATATATATATATATATATACATATATATATATATAAATATATATATATTCATATATTTGTCAGGTAAATATTGACAAGTTTCTAATTGACAAATGATTGTGAAAAAATATGTCAATCTCTCTAGGGTCATGATGCCTTCTAGGATGATGATGAAAGGGAGAGAGGGAACTGAGTTATTTCTGGCATTTTCTGGCCGTAATTCCCGTCTCATTGAGCCGCGGCCTCTGTGGAGATATTGATTAACTTCCCAGTCATTTCCTTCACGCCAGCCAGTAATATCCGTCCCGTTCACACCATTACAGGCCCCAGGAGCAGCCGCACCAGGCCGCAACAATCATAATACACGCCAAAATCAGTCATAAATATCACGCAAAATACAAAATCATTCAGTTTCACATAATGAAGAATTCAATAGCGAAACATTTAATTTTTTCTCATCATCATCATCATCATCATCATCATCATCATCATCATCATTATCATCATCAGCAGCAGCACTGAGGCGCAACAATCACAATACAGGCCAAAATCAGTGATAAGAATCACGCAAAACACAAAATACTTCAGTTTCATGCATTGGTGAATTCAATAGCGAAACATTGAAGTAAAATTTGTTCATTTCTCATCATCATCTTCATTAACATCATTGTCATCATCATCATCAGCAGCAGCAGCACTGGGCCGCAACAACTATCACAATACACACCAAAATCGGTGATAAAAATCACGCAAAATACAAAGTACTTCAGTTTCATGTGATGGTCAATTAATTGGTGAAACATTCAAGTTAAATCTATCCCTTTATAGTCATCATCTTCATTATCATCATCAGCAGCAGCAGCACTGGACCACAACAATGACAATACAGCGCAAAATACAAAATACTTCAGTAGTTCAGTTTCGCAGAATGACGAAACAGTGAAGTAAAATTTGTCCCGTTCTGCTGATCATCATCATCAGGCCACAACAACCACAATACAGGTCACAAGAATTGTGGAAAATACAAAATACTTCAGTTTTCATGCAACGGTGAATTCAAAGGCTAAACATTGTCTCTTTTTCATCATCAACAGCAGCCGTCTGCAACATTCATATTAATTGCCGAATCATTTACATAGTATTGTACATCTGGAATACAAAATCCTTCAGTTTCATGTGATGGTGAATTCAACAGTGAAACATATATTTGTCTCTTTTTCATAATCAGCAGCAGCAGGCTGCAATTACTTTCATATTTATAGCCAAATCATTCACAAGAATTGTGTTGAATACAAAGTCCTTCAGTTTCGCATATATATATATATATATATATATATATATATATATATATATATATATATATATATATATATATATATATATATATATATATATATATTGTAAAACCTATAAGTTATATTGTCCCTTTCTAGCACCCAACAGTAGGCAGAAACGACCACCATGCATTGCTGAATGATTCATAAAATTCGTGCAAAATAAGGAATCTTTCAGTTTCATGCAATTGCATAGGTTAAAGCGATAGGTAACTCACATAGCACTTAAGAAGATAATTAAGTGCAAAAAAATAAATAAGAGCAAAGAATGACACTCGAATAATATTGATAGTGTGAAGCAATTGAGTGAGGTGCTTGAACTTTGAGATATCTTATTATCATTTTTTTTTTTGCTGCATTTCCACAGCAACAGTGATTTACTGCGGGACTGTCCTGTTGCTAGGATATTGACTGCGAGCCTGTGATCAGACATGGCCGCCCCCCTCTCTTTGCAGATAAATGTCAATTCTGTGATGTAGAGCCACAAGAAGGCAGGCAATAATTCTATCAGTGCCTACATAAAGAGGGGAGGCAAGCATTTGTGGATATGGCATAAAATATTAACCGCCAGCAAAAGAGAAAAGGCTCCTGACTCATAATCATCCCCTTCTGCTGCACATAAGAATAATCAACACATTTATTCTATATACAGCTAACAAAAAAGGGCAGGAATATTCAGGTTCTTAGCCAGGAATTAGAATATCGCAACAAATTGGGTGTCCTGAGGGGTGAATTGTGAGGGTTTGGGTGTTGACAATATGCCCAGACGGCCTGCTGGCTAAGACTGGCCATCTCTGTATTCACTTTTTTCGATGTGAAAGCATCTTCAAGAGGGGTCTATTTTATGGAAAATATGAAATCAAAACCAATAAACCAATAAAATACACTCCATTTTTAGAAGTGTACACTCTCTTTGAAGATGTTTTCCTACTTGCTAATGCCAAAATAATGATGGTCACGATGATAATGATGATGATGATGAACAGTAAGTAGGCCACTTTCCCTCATGTAGGCGTAAGCGTTGATGTATATTCATGACAGTAAAGCTAACAATGTATGTCATTATTCTACATAACTTCTCTCCTTGATACTCTCAGAAGTGTATTGCTATTAGCTTTCTCTACGTCTACATATATGTGTTTATTTTATCCCCTCATCTGCAATGGATGAGTTTTATTCCTACATAACTTCTCTCCCTGATCTGAAGTGTATTGATACTAGCTTTTTCTCAGACTTATGTGTTTATCTCATCACCTCTTCTATACCAACACAAAGCTTGATGAATCAGGTGTTGATAATAAGACACATCAATAAATAACAATATCACAGCCAGGTATTTACCCATTCGTGCCTGTAACAACCAAAACTATGCACATATTCACATGTATACCATTCAGATGGATTGATACATGTAGAAATATTTTGATTAGAAAACAATACATATTGATAATAGTTGGCTGATTTCCGTAATAAAATAGATGAAATAAATCTTTTGAGGATTATTTTTGGAATTTTACTTTATTTAAAGAGATATGTTAATAATTGTCAGAACAGATGAAAATATGGTTTTGGGTGATCCAGCCTTATAATCATCCATGGAGGCACCTATTGGGATTATCAGGAACTACAAACATGGCACCAATTAAAGAAAGAGTAAACGGTGTGAAAAGGAAGGTCATCTAGTGTCATTTAAATCAGGCGGGGAATCCCGGGTGTAATCCATGCAATCAGAGGGTCCGTTTAACAGAGTAATCACATCAGTAGCACAAGCAGGCAGAGAATAAACAACGGCTCAGCTTGAAGCGTGCTTCTCTAGCGAAAATACAGCACAGCCACCGACAGTCATCATGTCCTTCACATCCTGAGCCACGGCTATGTTTGAGATTGTAATGGGACAGAAGCTGTGAGGTGTTGTTGACAGTCAATACTGGCAGCTTACACAAGTGACAGCCTGTCTTCACAAGCACAGGGAGTGTGTAAATATGGGGGTAGGGGAGGGGAAGAAGAAAGGGGGGGATGGGGAGAGAAGGGGAGAGGAAGAAAAAAGGGGGGGGGGGATGGGGAGAGAAGGGGAGAGGAAGAAGAAAGGGGGGGATGGGGAGAGAAGGGGAGAGGAAGAAGAAAGGGGGGATGGGGAGAGAAGGGGGGGAGGAAGAAGAAAGGTTGTGATGGTACAGAAGTCATGAGGTGTTGTTGACAGTCAATACTGGCAGCTTACACAAGTGACAGGCTGTCTTCACGAGCAGAGGGGAATGTGTGCTTAGGGGGGTTGGGGTGGTGGGGGGAGAGGGGATAGGAGGTATGACCAATACTGAGAATGCAAAAAAGCATTGTTCTTTTTTGCCAGTAGTGCTCTTTACTACTTCTTTCCAGTTTATCACACCTTGTGGGTCCCTGAACAATGTGGCAGCTTGTGGGGGGTACCTGTACTTTTTCAGGTAGAAGTGCCCTGTCCCTCTTCTCTTCAGCTTTCCACTTTATTGCACCTTATGGGTCCCTGAAGAATGCGCAGCATTGAGGGGCTTGCATCATTACTGGGAATGCAAAAAAAATGCATTATCTTACACGAAGAAGTGCCCTGTCCCAATTTCCTCCTTTTTCGCACCTTGTCAGTCCCTGAGGATGTGGAGGCTGAGGATCTGGGGTTGGGTAATTACTGAGAATGTAAAAAGCATAAGATGTAGTGCCCTTTCCCACTTCTCTCCTGTTTCACGCTTTATCACACCTTAGGGGTTGAAAGTAGCAGCTGGGAGGGGGGTTGGGACATTACTGGAATGCAAAAAGAATACAAAGTAGTGCCCTTTCCCACTTCTCCCTCGTTTCCCACTTTAACGCACCTTGTCGCCCCCTCAGGAAGAAGTGTCTTCGATCACAGTCTCTCATCACTCGGTAAAATCATATTATCGCGCCCGTAATGGATGCGCTAATTCCCTGTTACGGCGGAGTAACCCATTCATGTAACGTTACGCTAATTACCTAAGATGATAATGACACAATAATTACAAAGCCTAGTTTGACTGCAGGCTCATGGGGGGAGAGTAGAAGATGGCGGCGGGGGATTATTATAATGATAATGATAATAATCATCGTCATCATCCCATACAATATGCATAGGTGGAAACCAAAGAACCCTACACCACAAAACAATATTTTGAATACTCTACTTCTGATATGGACCAAACATAATACAATTATAATTATAGTTTTTTATATTCATGTATTATAATGATAATGATAATAATCATCATCATACACCCCATACAGTATATGCATAAGAGCAGGGACAATTCATTCTTAGAATGTTTTGTTCCTGGTAAGAGGAAAACCAAACAACAAAAAATACTTGGAATACTGTACTTCTGATATGAATCAAACCTAAGATCATAATGACACAATTACAAAACCTACTTCAGGCTCATGAGGGGAGAGAAGGAGAGGGCGGAGAGAGGGCGGAGAGGGGGGGGGGGGGGGGGGAGGATTATCATAATCATCATCTTCAATATGAATAGGAGGAAACCAAAGAACCATGCAATTCAAAACAATACAAGAATATAAGAATAATCTTCTTCTGATGTGAATCAAACCTAAGATCATAATGATACAATAATCTGACACAGAGCCTGTTTGACAGCAGGCTCATGAGGGGAGAGTAGGAGATTGGGGGAATATTATAATGATAATGCTAATCATCATCATCCCATACAATATATATGCATAAGAGGAAGCCTAAACCACAAAATAATACTTGGAATATCCTTCTTCTGATATGAATCAAACCTAATACAATCATAGTAAATTTTGTACCCACTACTACATACTTTCTTAAAAATCAACCTATATCGGCATCCTTTATCGACACATCCTGCATCTCCCCCATAAAGGTTGAGTGATTTTTCTATTTACAACTTACAGCCCTCGACAGTTCCCGCCTCCTTTGTGGTTTCCCCCTCGACCAATGAGATCAGTTTACTCCCATTGTCGCCGAGATCGAAAAATGACTAAAATGTTTCTGCCAATTTGCACTCGAGCTGAGGGTCTTTTTGACTGCGCGGCGCTGCCTTTGTGCTATACTCAAGCAAATCGGTGACACGGTGTAAATCCGGAGCATTGTGTGTCAGAGCTCTGCACCTGCACGGATAACTAGCACCACAATGGTTGCAATCCGCTCCCGAGCTGGATACACACGAGTTTACAGCGGCGCAAACAATCAAACAATCCCGGGGTATCACCCAACAAACCCCCAAGCACCCGCAACTTCTCTCAGCGATAATTATGTGGACACAATTGTTTAGTTTCAAATCAGAGCAAGTTGTTAAGGAGGGGGATAATAGGTGGAGGGTGGGTAATTGGCCGCGTGAAACAGAGAGAAGAAAGGGGAAATTTAGCCGTGTAGGCCTGATTACACACTCCTCCTCTGCAGCGTGTTGGCTTATGCAAATCATTTATACACTTCTGGGTGGAGGAGGAGTTAAGAGAGACTGTGGCAGTACTATCTGTAGCATCACACCGAGCACAGTTAACTGTATAGACATGTATATACTCTATATACGTATAAACTGTATATAGTATAGGAGTGAAGGCCTGTTTAAACACTCCTCTGCAGCGTGTTGGATTATGCAAATCACTTACACACTTCTCAGAGGAGGAGGGCTAGTAGGACTGTGACTGCACTACAAGCAGTATTTCAGTGAGCGAAAGTGAACTGTGTACAGTAAATGTATATAATTTACTGTAAATTGTATATAGTATATGATCTAACACTCCTCAGCAGGGTGTTGGCTTATGCAATCATTTACACACTTCTGGGGGGAGGAGTTAGTAGAGGCTGAGGCAGTTCTATAATCAGTATCTCACTGAGTGCAAGTTAACTGCATAGATACATGCATATACTGTATAATGTAAATACTATGTACTTATATACTGTATATACTGTATAGAGTATATGTATATAGTATATACATATATCTTGTACTGTATAAACTGTATATAAAGCACAGCGTATATCAGGGAGCTTCTATAACAGCTGAGGCAATATTAACCAAGTTTTGGACATTCTCTCATTCATTGTCCAATCTCTCTTATTAAACTCTTTTTGTCAATCTCTCTTATTCCTTCATTCTTTTCAAGCTCCCCCTTTCTCAAACTCTCTTGTCCTGTCTGTCTCTCTCTCTCTCTGTCTGTCTCTCTCTCTCTCTGTCTCTCTGTCTCTCTCTCTCTGTCTCTCTCTCTCTCTCTCTCTCTCTCTCTCTCTCTCTCTCTCTCTCTCTCTCCTCTCCTTCCTCTCTCTCTCTCTCCTCTCTCTCTCTCTCTCTCTCTATATATATATATATATATATATATGTGTTTGTCTGTGTATGGTGTATCTTGTGTCCAGACACAGCTAGATAATTATTCAACTGGATCACATCTATTGCCTTCAACATAAAGCAAATAAATGATCACAACCAGCACTTTTTTTCTGGAAAATTTGAATTTTAATGATTTCTATCATTTCTCTCTAACTAAAACTGATGATAAAATTTAGCTTATCTTGCAGCCATGCGAAGTGAAATATAGAGTCCCCCGCAATATTTTACAAAACAAGTCATATATACTGTCAACAGCTTGAATTATATGGCCATCCGACAATAAAAAGAATTTTTATGCCCTTCACTGACGCTCAAATTCCGATAAAAATGCATTATCAAATCAGCATGAATTCAAGATAAGCCGGTTAACTGCCAATATTTTTTCATAAAGCTTCCCAATAATCTTGCCATCTAGAAACAATAGTTATGCATTGTTATCTTTTGTTGTATGCATGTCACAGGTTTTGCAGGATATCAACCTCGCAGCATGGAATGAAACTGTATGAAATATAGTTTATTGGTAAGCAATCAAGTGGTTTATAAAACGTATATTTCATGTGTATGACATGTCGGTTGATTTGTCCTGGCAGCTGTATAGATACTGAACCGTCACAGCTGACGCTGGTAGGGAAACCCAGTAATGTTCACCATGCAACTTAAACTCTCACGCTCTCTGTGTGTCTCGCTTTGCCTGTGTCTCTCTCTTTCTCTCTCTCTCCCTCTCATTCTCTCTCTCTCTCTCTCTCTCTCTCTCTCTCTCTCTCTCTCTCTCTCTCTCTCTCTCTCTCTCTCCCCCTCCCTCCCTCCCTCTCTCTCTCTCTCTCTCTCTCTCTCTCTCTCTCTCTCTCTCTCTCTCTCTCTCTCTCTCTCTCTCTCTCTCTCTCTCTCTGTCTCCTGTCTCCTGTCTCTCTCTCTCGCTCTCTCTCTCTCCTGTCTCCCTCTCATTTTCTCTTGCTCTCTCGCTGTGACTCTCCCTCCCTTTCTTTCTCTCTCTCTCTCTCTCTCTCTCTCTCTCCTCTCTCTCTCTCTCTCTCTCTCTCCCTCTCTCCTCTCTCTCTCTCTCTCTCTCTCTCTCTCTCTCTCTCTCTCTCTCTCTCTCTCTCTCTCTCTCTCTCTCTCTCTCTCTCTCTCTCTCTCTCTCTGTCTCCCTCTCTCTCTCTCACACACACACCCCCTACGTGTGTGTGATGCTCCAAAGTTTCCCTCATCAAACATTCATCACTTACCAGGCTCAAGCCATGAAAGTTTCACCATGTTTATATCACAATACATGTTCTGCTCGCTCCGACATGATCCGAGTCATAGCGCGGGCGACCTTTGGCGTTTTATCATTCCCGCGATCGGTGTTTCCGACACGCAGGCCGTGTAACGCCTCTTCTTAACGCACTTAGATTAGCTAATACGCCAAGCTTTTTACTGCATTAATTATGAAACACAAATAAGTACGCCACTCTGCCAAGATAGAGATGACCCTTTCTCAGCCAAACTGCTCAAGCGGGAGTTGTGCTATTTTTAATATGAAATTAACAGGTTAACTATTGCATTATATTAAAAAAATGCACAAAATCTTTTTTTTAATTTTGATACAATTCTTTTTCCCATTCAAAAAAAAAAATCCTTTCACTACTAAACTGCAAGGAGGAGTTATGATATTTCTTATATGAAATTAACAGGTTAACTATTGCATTGTATTGAAAATGCACAAAATCTTTTTTTTTTTTTTTGATATAATTCTTTTTCCCATTCAATATTGGCTCTTGGTATCATATTTCAAATATGAAATTAACCATAGGCTACCCTAACACAAGGGTGCCCAGATTTTTGATAACCATCTAGACCCTGTCATGTTGGTATTCATTGGATAGCTCTCGCTGAGTACTCTCATATGAGTGTCCAGTTGCCAGTATTTCTGTGATTTTTCAGGTTTTTTGCATCATTTTGTATCGGCAAAAGTAGCCTTCAGCAGCATAAGGGTTAACAGGTTAACTACGTCATTAAATTGAAACTGCATAAATTCTTCTCTTTATTTCAATACAATACGTTTTCCCATTCAATATTGGTACATGGTATCATTTTTCTTTTTGGTATCAATTTTCTTCAGAAATTTTGATACAGTAAATTTTCTCATTCAATATCAGTACTTGGTATCATATTTCTTTTGGTATCACATTTTATTTTTTAATTTCAATAAAATACTTTTCCAATTCAATATTGGTATTTGGTATCATGTATTTTTTTTTTGTATCACAATTTCGATAAAGATTTTTGCCTACTCAATATCAGTATTTGGTATCGAGTGACAAATCTATCCCTAGTGAACACTCTGGGCCATAGAGGTTAATACATAAACATTGCACCTGTCTTGACAGACTGTCACCAAGCAGTAGATTGATGAAACATAGATTGTGCAGGAAACCATGCAACTGCAGTAACTTAGATTCTCATTCTCTGGAGTTATTGACTATACAGAGTAGTTGGTGGGATAGAATATAGATGGGGCTGCAAACCAAGTAACTGCAGTAATTTAAATTCTCATTCTCAGGAGTAATCGACAATTACTAGTAGTTGGTGGTATAGAATATAGAGGGTGCTGCAAACCACGTAACTGCAGTTACTCTAATTCTCATTCTGAGGAGTAATTGACTGTTACTAGTAGTTGGTTGTATAGAATATAGATGGCACTGCAAACCAAGTAGCTGCAGTAACTCTAACTCTCATCTAGAGTTAATGATTGTACAGAGTAGTTGGTGGGGTAGAATATAGATGGGGCTGCCAACCATGAAACTGCAGTAACTCGAACTCCCATCAGGAGTTATTGACTGTTACTAGTAGTTTGTGGGATAGAATATAGATGGCACTGGAGTAACACAAACTCTCATTAGGTGCCGTTGACTATACAGAGTAGTTGAAGGGATAGAATATAGATGGCACTTCAAAACATGTTACTGTAGGTACTCATGTTCTCATTAAGAATGTCATGGAGTAGTTAGTGGTCTAGATTATAGATAGCACTGCGAACAATGTAACTGCAGAGACTCGAACAATCAGCAAACAATGACTGTCATGGATATAATAACAATAGATAAAATTGTCACTAATAAAGCGCTATTTCAATCAAAATGTTCAGAAACGCTGAACATTCATAAAATAAAATAAATCCTCAAAAAAACACTTGAAAAAAAAAGTAGTTTTTGTTGGAGAATATAGATGGCGCTTCTTACCTTAAAGCTCTGACGGGATAGGAATCTGATGCATCCGAGATGAAGAGCTCGCGAGCACGAACGACCGAGTCTTTTGTCAGTAGTTCTCCATCAGTACTTAAATCTACAAATAAACAAACAAAGCACTGTCAGCAATCATGTAGCCTTAAAGGGGGAAACAAACAAGCAAACAAATATATAAACAAATCACTGCCAACAATCATGTAGCCTTGAAGGGGAAATATATAATAACAAGTAAACAAACAAATCACTGATAACATTCATATTGACTTAAAGGGGAACAGATTGAATATGCAACATAAATCATTAAAAATAATTGCCATAATAACTTAGCCCCATTAAGGAAATCATTTCAAGATCAGCTTTTTGAAATACCTACTTTAGCACTATTGAATATATTGTTTATAGCCGTAAGTATCACATGCATAGTCTTGGACAACCCAACTCTCAAAAATCATCTTTCTGGACACCTAGAATAAATTGTGAGGAATTTCTTGAATAAATTGTTAGGAATTTCTTGAATAAATTGTTAGGAATTTCTTGAATGAATTGTGAGGAATTTCTTTCAATTTCAATTTCAAACATATGATTGAACTCCATATTCTTTCACCTCAATATCATTCCCATGGTTTTCATTGAAAGCTTTATGCCAATTTCAGGCACCCAGTTTCTAAAAATCCTGGCTGAGACCCTGCATGATGAAGAAAGGGTTAAGTTGATTATCTGAAGGTGAGCTGTGAGATCGGCTGAGAAGGTTTCTGTGTTTCACTGGCTCAGCTAAAGGTCAATACAGATAGAGTGATGTTATTGCTTATTGAACCTTTAACTACCTTAGATAACACACCAGTCAGAGGAACACCCAACCTACCAGCAGAAAAAGGTCACTTTCAAGCATACTTGAATTAATTCACCTAAATATAATTCCAATGATAATGTATAAGGATATACCCAGGGTCTTAGCCAGGATTTCAAAAATGCCTGTCCAAAACAACAATTCTAAAATATCTGCCCGTCCAGATTTAACCACTTATCTACTTCAAATCCTTATACCAACTACATTTAATAGCCTAGTGTGTCAAAAAAGCCAATTTATACTTCAGTTATGTCCTGAACAATGGGTTATAGGAAAATATTTGGTTAATACCCCCAAAAAGTCAAAATTGAAAATTCTTTTTAGACATTTTTGCCTGTCCAAAAAGGAGGTTTTCAGGAAATTGCCTGTCCAAAAGACAGGTAGGACGGGTCCTAGCTAAGTCCCTGGATATACCCCTCCATACCATGCAAGGAAAAAGATACCCTTATGGTATGACAAACCCGCAGGTGATTCTCAAACCATTAAAATGTTTCCTGAGGGTATGGTCTCATAGCACCCTAAAGGTTAAGGGTATACAAGGGTTTTTATAGGGAAAGGGCACCCCGTGATTGGTACGTGCAATACATGTTTCTGGTTGTAATCTAAGTATATTTAGATCTCCCTGAGACAACAAAAATAGGACACAAAAACTTTCATGAATACAATTTTTGGGCATCCAGGTTATAAATACTGGCTATGACCCTGATCCAGACAACTCCTTTTAACACACTAACATTTTCAGGATGTATCCCAGGGTCTTAGCCAGGATTTTCATAACAAGGTGTCCAAAAATGGGGTTTCAAGAAGCTTTATTTCTTCAGAAAATGTTTTAGTTATAATTTAAGAATCAAACTTTTTAAAATATCTACTTGTAATTAATATTTATTTAAAATTCGAAACAAACGATAGGATGTCTTTTCCCCCCAAAATAGGTATTTTTTGTGGACCAGGGTGCCAAAAGGACACCCTGCTGGCTAAGACCCTAAACACGAAGGGGTTAACATTTCCCTGACTGGACCATATGACAGACAGTGGGGGTACCCGACTCTCACCCTACCCTCACCTCTAAGCACCCCAATAATACCCCATGATTCCCCTCAACAGAAACACCCCCAGAACCCCAACGCCACAATTAGGCACAGGCCCCTTCCCCAGTGTGGATATTGTCAGCATATTTGCCACAACAATAATAATGGCGTGCCTCGCTTGTAATAAGGACCCTTGTCCTTCTGGGTCAGCCCCCAACATCTGTCTACCAAGAATACACGCTCCCTCCACATATCTAACACATTCACGCCAGGACAAATGTCGTCTGGACCTGTGATACTTATGAAAATAACTTCGGAATAAAGCATGTATTGACAAAATATTTGAAAGAGAGTTGTAGATAGACATCTGATGAATATTTCTCCTTTAAATATTTTCTTTTTTCTATCCACTAAAAGCTGATCAGATAGATCTTTAACCCATTCATGCTTGGAGGGCTCCTTGATAAGTGTCGTCTGGACCTGTCATACTTTTGAAAATAACTTCAGAACAAATCTTAAATCCACAAAATATTTGAAGGAGAGTTGTAGATAGACATCTGATGAACGTTTCTCCTTCAAATATTTTCTTTTTTCTCTCCCTCAGCTCAACTCCACATATTTAACCCACTCATGCCTGGGGTCTCCTTGACGAGTGTTGTCTGGACTTGTGATACTTTTGAAAGTAGCTTCTGAATCAAGAAAGTATTCACAAAATATTTGGTGGAGAGTTGTAGATACAATTCTGATGACCAATTCTCCTTCGAATATTTTTTAAATATTGCTCTACTTAGAGAGATATCATCAAAATAGTCAAGCGGTTTTGGATGCTACAGGCAAGAAAGAGTAAAGAAGGCACAAATGTCCAAATATTCTAAGTCTTGTGCAAAATGCACAAAACCAAAATTTTCCCCTATAACCACAAAAGTAAATGTTACCGTAATTTGAACTTACAGGCACGTCCAACCCACCAATCGTTTCGCTTTACATCACCATGATATCACAGGCAGGTAAACCTATCAACAAGAACATTAAACGAGTAAGCTAAGAAAACCAGACTCCTTGTGAGTGACTAAGCCAACAAAAGCCCACCTAAGCCGAATTTCATAGGCCCAACCCCATGATTTTCCCAACCGAAACACCCTGGAACCCTATAATTATCACCCGGGTACACAGCACCCCCTGATTACCCTGCCATTTAGGGTATAATTTGTGGAGGATAAGTGGGGCACGCTGGAAGCATATCGGTGCTACGTAGATGCCGAATGCACTCTTCTGTAATAAGAGGAGGGAATGATCTGAGGATAACTTGCGCCACCAAATCACTTACCCGCGGCAAGTACGCGGCAGGTAAAATTGGCTCCCCAGGGGCACAGCGTCTACCTGGTATGCAGCACCCCTTTTAAACCATTAACCCTTCCAATGCTGAGTCTACTTTCGTCCAAAGAACAAGGATGCAAAGATTTTCGAAAAACCATCCAAACCCTGTCATGTTGGTATTCTTTGGATAGCTCTTGCTGAGTACTCACAGTTAAGTATATTGTAAAATGATACTATCCCTGTAAATATATGTTTATGGTTGTTACCTCAGTATATTGTTGTTTCCCTTGAAAAATAGGACAGTCACACCCCAAAAGTTCGCAATTGGCATTTTTGGACACCCTGTTTCTAAATTCTGGCCAAGACCTTGGTACAATCCCATAGGTACCTCATATCCGATATGCCTAACCATATATTGTGAGCCAAAAAACGACTTTGGGTGCTATGGACACCATGGTCTTAGCCAATATTTGTAAACAGGGTGTCCAAATAGAGGTTTCATAGACTTTAGCGTGTCCAAAGTGTGGTACAAAGTACATACTACTAATAAAATAAACCCTATATATTTACAGATTTTGCTTTTTTAGGCCAGTAACTGCTTTGTGTGACTTATTTGTGTGACACTACAGCTTTTACATCTTCTATCTTCTAAGAAAAGTCATCACCAGCAAATTCTGATATGAATTTTTGGGTGTCAAAAAACAGTGTTCTGGGTGTCCAAATGACACACTGGAAGCATAGGCGGCTAAGCCCCTGATGGACACCCTGGGTAGGAAGGGTTGTCGTGCCGAACCTGGCAGATGTTGACGTGACTTCCATGACCACACCAGTAGGGTGAGTGACTCCAGCTGCCTCATACCCCATTCATACCCAAGTGCCCCTTGAAGAAAATTGTCGTCTGCTGCCAAGGCAATTTTGAAAACAACTTGGGAACGAAGCGCAAATTTGCAAAATATTTCAAGGAGAGTTGTGCATTGGGTTCTGATGACCATTACTGATGAATGCCTAGGATAATCATAGAAAAATCATAGAAATTCCTATGATTATCCTAGGAAAATGCCATAATTTCCCTAAGAATAATACTTTTTTAAGGGTTGAGTATTGGTAAATGTTTTTCAGGAAAATACCTGTCCAAAAGACGAGTCCTGGCTAAGTCCCTGGTTCCGATGAGTAATTAGTAGTTGTGAGTATGTATGTAGAGTGAGAGTAGGGGGAGTTATGTGGTTTTGAAGTAGCTGAGTAACCAGATATCAGCCCTATCTTTATCCCATCCACCCCTGAACATCAGGGGTGGTCTCATACTAAGTAAACAAATCCAAAACCTTAGTAAACTTATGGAAATATACAGATGAAAATCATCTTCCTCCGAGAACCTATCATCTCAAGGTTGCCGTCTAGGGACAACCTGAATCATTTCTTTACACTTAATGTAGCTCAGATTTCCAAGGAAATCCTGTATTTTTCTAAATACTGGTATATTCCTGGGTTACTCCTAAGAATTTCTTGTCATTACATGCTTCATTTGATACAGGGTGCTTCATGGGCATGGTATTTCTATATTACTGCAGTTATATGCGGTGGTCTAAGTAAATAAATCTAAAACCATACAAAACTTCTGGAAGTGTACATGTAAGAAATAGCCGGTTATAGTTTGGTATCATGCCACCACCACTAGATACATATTGGGTAGTATGTAGGTTTGATGTCTCTATCAAACTATAGATGGCAGCTCAGTTTTCGGGGGTGTGCAGTTTGTTATCAAACACAGCTCAGATGCCTCCCCCTTGAGGATTAATACAGATCTAAACCTGTGAGACTAAGACACAGGAAATTAGCAGTATTTTATATATTACTTAGTGCTCTCCTCTGTGAGAGCAACGTGGCCAAACTTTACCTTCCGGTTAGGCAGATCCTTGAGGTAGAACCTTGTGAAAGTGATAGGGGTGCTTCATGATATGAACAGTTGATGTATATCAATAGTAATAGTCTGATAGAGTCAGATAACACATACTTGTAGCAAGTCTACGCTGGCCCCTGAGTGCCTCTTGTAGAACACTCAGTCCCTCACAGCCACTTCTTGCCTGGCGTAGTATCACTGTATGTAGTAGAGGTTTGGTGGCAGTGTAGACTTGCTACAAGTTAGACTAGGCTCCTAGTCCCTGAAAAGTTCACATTCCCTTCTGTGTTGACCAAGCACTGTGGTATGGTACCAAGTATGGTAGATAGATGGCACCACCTGCTCCTCCTATCTCTATAGGTTTCATCAAACTGAATCCTGGTGAGATAAATGTAAACTAAATTGACCACTGTGGCTACCTACACTATTTGGTGCTTTGTAACATAACAGAAAAATACATATGACAGCCTAGAAATCTAGGCTAGCTACTAGTCTGTTAACTGGCTCTTCTCAGAGTCTCATTGATCTACCATGAAAAGATTTCATCCTTAGCTCAGTTCTGTATCAATCTTCAAGGGGGGACCAACTAGAGCTGTTTTTGATGACAAGAGTTTCAAACTGCAACTTCTGAAAACTGTGCTGCCATCTGAAGGTTGAGCAAGACATCACACCTACTTACCACCCAGTATATATAGCAGTTGGGGGTGGAATTATATACCTAACTCAGCCTGACAACCTGAGTGCCTCTCCTAGAAACCTCAGAGCCTCTTCCAGCCTAACCTGGTACAAGGCATTGGTTTGGCTGCGGTGGTGAGGAGAAGGATCTACTCAGGGTGGAACAGTGAGACTAAGGAAAGAGTCAGTTATCACATACTTGTAGCAAGTCTAGATTCTCTTCTAGAGCCTCTTCCAGCCTAACCTGGTACAAGGCATTGGTAGCAAGTCTAGATTCTCTTCTAGAGCCCCTTCCAGCCTAGCCTGGTAGAGAGTATGTAGTAGATGTTTGGCTCTGGCAGTAGTGAGGAGAAGGATCTACTCAGGGTGGAACAGTGAGACTAAGGAAAGAGTCAGTTATCACATACTTGTAGCAAGTCTAGATTCTCTTCTAGAGCCCCTTCCAGCCTAGCCTGGTGGAGAGTATGTAGTAGAAGTTTGGCTCTGGCAGTGGTGAGGAGAAGTATCTCCGATAAGCTTGTCAGCTCCACTATAAATACCTGCTGCTTGTCAACATCAAGACCCACACAACATCGCTAACAAATTTTCAGACCCCGCTCGTTGAGAGATAAGTGATTTAGTTAATGACCCCACAAGCTCCCCTGGCTCCGTGCCCAATGCCAGATAATGCACCCTCCCTCAGGGAGCCTCTAGTGTCGCTGGTACGATATCTCGATGGAGTGGTTCTCCCTATCTGATTGTGGTGGGTGGCTAATAGCAGATGGAGAGTGATAGGGTTACACTAGACTTGCTACAAAGTCTGTGTAATCTGGCTATTTCACTGAACTACCCTGAGTTGATTTTACACCAGGTTTAGTTCTGAATAAATCCTCAAGGGGGACACAACTAGAGCTGCAGTCTGCAACACAGACTTGTAAAATTGAGTTTCAAACTGCAACTTCTGAAAACTGTGCTGCCATCTTTAAGTCGAGAGAGACATCCCTCCAAAACTATCCGGTATCCCGTAGTGAATTAACCTAACTCAGCCTGAGAACCAGGCTACGTATCTCAATGGAGTGGCTCTAGCTATCTTATTGTGGTGGGTGGCTAATAGCAGATGGAAAGTGATTGGGTTACAACAGGCATGCAATAGGAAACTACAGAGAACGCATAATGTCCTAAAGTAATATCCTGGCTCTGATGATTAACCCTTCCAATGAATGCTGAGGTCACTTTCATCCAAAGCCCAAGGACACAAATATTTTTCGAAAAACCATCTAAACCTTGACATGTTGGTATTCATTGGCTAGCTCTCGCTGAGTACTCTCACATGAGTATCCATGTGAGAGAGTTTCAGTCGTTTTTCAGGGTTTCTGTATCATTTTGTTATGACCAAATTAGCTACCGAGGGTTAGGGATTAATACTAACCATTTAACATATAAATAAACATTTGTTCTGATATCCTTCACCTGAAATCCTAGGAAATACTTGGATTATCCTAAGGATTCTTAAGTATTCACAGCTTCATTTTGCTGAAGGACATGCAAATTTAATATCTTGAAACAAAACAATATTTCGAAAAATATTTGATTAAGTTTCTGTTCCTGTCGAGTTTAACAAATGCTCATATTTTGTCAAATATATAATTATTTTGAACTTGTCAGGGTCAATTTCTCAGATGAAAATACAAGCTTTGAGTTCCTCTATATCTGGCGGAGGCCACCTGGTGAGCAAAACCTGAACTAAATGTGACTAATCTTAAGTTTTGAGTTAGCTGAAAGCTGATTTAATCATTCTTCTTCAAGTGTTTTTGAAATATAACACACTTTTTGATGATTTCTGTTCAAAGTGGTCAAACCATGTGTGGTCACTAGATATCAATGGGTCAAGACAAGAAAGGGCCGTCCAGCCACAAGGGGCGATACCAATGGCAAATTACTAGTACTAAGATCTACCTTTGGTGATACATGCTGTATTGTTGCATGTTATGCCATGCGGCATAAGACGTGATTAGTCTGGCATACACAGCAAGTACTCTGTGGGTGCTCAAAGGTGTCAGCATCCCTTTGTGACACAATAGCCTATTGTGTGTACTACATCTCAGTGCAATTAGCTGGTGTCTCATTGCTATCTGCAGGTGAGTCTTTGTTAAAGGAGATACCTACATATATATACCTATAGGCCTTGACATGGGCTTTGTATGGTGCATGATAGGCATGGCTGCGGAGTTTTTCTGCAATGCAGTTCAATCATCATAATTTCGATTGTAATCAAAATAATCATATTCCTTTACCTTCAACAACCACATTTTCTCTTTTTTCTATTATGACTATTACAATCATTATTATTATCATTATTATTATTATCATTATTATTATTATTATTATTATTATTATTATTATTATCATTATCATCATCATCATCATCATCACCATCTTGATAATTATTATCATTACCACCAACGCAATCATTTTCATTATTATTATCTTTTCATCCATATCCTTAATCCTTATCAGTATCGATAGCCACCTTCACCATTTCCTTCCTTTCAATTCTGCTTTTCTACCACATTTATGTCCCATGACACTCCTTTGCCTACATCTATACTCCTCCTCATCAGGAGTCTCCTCTTCCTCCTCCTCCTGATCCTGAGTTATGGCATATGGGCAATGTTGTTCCTCCCTACTACAGGGAGGAGGCCATTTGATACATAGTAATAACATTACATGCCGACAAAGCTGATCCCAATCAAAATGGACCCATGTGCATAAGACGCTGCCATCACCAGCGCTGCTGACTCAGCGAGCCATTGTGGGCAAAACCACAACCACAGGCAGCAACACAACCTAATGGCGAGAATTTCATCACTTGCAAAGAGGCGTATTTGTCTTATTTTCAAAATAGTAACTTTTTAATGTAAATTTTGTACTTAAGGATGCACTTTGTTGGAGAATGTCCTACCTTTGATGATGATAATGATAATGATGATAATAACAATAATAATAATAATAATAATAATAATTATAATAATAATGAAAATAATAATGATAATGATAATAACTGCAACCCCTAAAAACTGTACTCTCATCGGAGAAAAGATTGAAACATTGTCATTATACCAAACTCAGTCTAAGAACCCGGCTAAAAGAAGAGTGTGAAAAGATAAGATGTCTTTGCAGGTTATTCACACATCGTGCAGGTCTCTGAGTGGGAGAAGAGGAGTTTCACTGTACACCATTGCGTGTGTGCAATTATTTTCGCGCGTATAGTACGCATTTTTATACATAGGACGCAGGCGTATGAAAAGGGGGTGCGTCCAATATACGAGTGTAGAAATAAGAGGCCTCTTACATCGAGTGCACAGGCCACAAAGAGATCACAAATCGATGACCAGCCATTACTGCAACCCATATCAGAATTGAGGCTCGGGTATGATTTCATTTCTATTGTGTTTCTAACATGTTTAGCACGTCTCTGACGGTTGTTTGTTATATCGGACCTGTCCAGCCGGTTCTATTTTAAGCACAATAATTACAATACACTGCATGAATGTCCAAGCCCTTTTTACAATTACAACGTAATGTTTGTCCGAATACAATGCTAGTTAGTAAGATGACCTCCATTTCTTTCATTTGTAATTTGAAAATTGCTAGAGACATGGGCCGAAAGAGGGGTGCGTACTATACACAAAGCTAAGGTCCATACATCTTTTTAATGGCCTGAACAAGGGCTGCGTCTTATATACGGGTGCGTCTTATACGCGCGAAAATACGGTACTCGTCCAGGGTGGAATAGTGAGAAGAGTCAACATGCTTCTCTCTGTATGCCGGAAAGAGTAGAAATAGGAGAAATATTATGCTGAACATTGAACCAAGTGTTAAAAGATAAGATATCTTTGCGGGTTATCCACACATTTATTTATATTGCTGTTACATCCTGTATGTTAAATTTTTATTGTTATTTTGTAGTCGGCCAAGAGCCCTGGCAGCTTGTGTTTATTATGTAAAATTATAACCGACTTGAAATAAAGATTATCTATCGATATCTATCTACATATTGCAAGCTTCTCTCTCTCCAACTTTCTATCTTCTCTCTCTCTCTCTCTCTCTCTCTCTCTCTCTCTCTCTCTCTCTCTCGAAACTAGAAATAGGAGAAATATTATCCTGAACAGTGAACCAAGTGTAAAAAGATAAGATATCTTTGCAGGCATGGTCTTAGCCAGCAGGGCGTCTGGGTGCCTTTTTGGACACCCAAACCCTTAAAAGGAACCTCGCAGGACACTCATTTTTTTTAGTGTGGAATTGAGAAAAATCTCAATATCAAGCTTATAATTGAATTTTTTCATCTCCTTATAATTCCCATGACATTGTTTAATAATATCATGGCTTATTTTGATGAATTTATACATACTTATGGTTGAAATATGAGTACATTGTGATCCCCCTTAAAAATTTGGACGCCCCAAAATTTTATAACTGCCAATTTTAGGCACCCAGTTTCTAAATCCTGGCTAAGACACTGTTTGCACATAGTGGGAGAAGAGGTGTCTCACTGTACACCATTGCGTGTGTGCAGGTACTCGTCAGGGTAGGAGTAGCGAGAGGAGTCAACACGCCTCTCTCTGTACGATCCTCCTCTGTCGCCCGTGCTACCCGGCAGGCACCGCAGCACCACCAATGTCTGTCTGTTAGTCTGCCTCGATGCCCCCATTAACGCCATTCAGAGGCAGTTGGCAGAATTCCCCCAGTGAGAGCCAGATTGTGGTCGCTTAACCCATTAATGCTCACAGCGGCCAAAAGCAGCCTGACAATTTTGATGAAATCTTGCAGGCAAATGCACAGTTTCGAAAACATTTGAAGAAGGAATGTTTATCAAAACGTTGTCAACAACTCTCCTTCAAAAACTTTGTATAATCATTCTCAATTCTCAAGTTATTGTCAAAAGTATTTTAGGTCCAGACGACAATTTTTGGAGAAAGTCTTAAGCATTAATAGGTTAACCCATTCATGCCGGCAGCACCCTTAGAATACAGTACTACTTTGCTGATATCTTTTTGACAAGTTTCAGAAAATATTTGAAGGAAAAATGTTGTTATGAATCAAGCCCACAGCTCTTCATCAAATATTGTTTGAAATTAATGCTTTATTGCAAAGCTTTTTTGAAAAGTTTGTTAGCTCTGGCGCACACATGTCAAGATCTCCAAGCATGAATGGGTTAAGAATCTAGCAGAACATGTAGTGGGCAAAAGCGTAGTTAGGAAATTATATTTGAAGGAGAAATGTTAATGAAATTCACTCTCAGAATATCCCTAACAACTCTCCATCAAATATTTTATAAAAATCATTCTCAATTCCAAAGTTATCGTCAAAAGTATCATAGATGCAGACGACAATTTCTGTAGGAAAGCAGTGCACTGTATCCTCTGCTAGTAGCAGTGGGAGTATTGGTCCGGGGAAGTAGCAGAGGGAATTGTAACACAAAGCCAGCTAGCTCTTTTTCTCCCTGCACCACTGCATCCTGGGTTACAGCTACTCTATTGTGTGGATCCATACACGTGTTTGTTTTGCCAACAGGTAACTGTGGGCCCTCAGCTACTCTAGCTGTAAACGTTTACACAGTGTGATATACCCTTAACCCATTCATGCCTGGCGTGTCGTCTGGACCTGTTATACTTTTGAAAATAACTTTGAAATGAAGCATTTATTTGTAAACAATTTGAAGGAGAGTTGTAGGTGAAGTCTTAATGAACAACTCTCCTTCAAATATTTTCCAACAATTGCTAAGGTTAGAGAGATATCACCATGATTGTCAGGCGATTGTGGCTGCTACTGGCATGAATGGTTTGACCCCTTTACATCTGAAGCGAACAGAAGTTCTGATGCAAATGTTAAAAACTTAGTTATAAAGAAATCTTTTGGGAAATATTTCACTGAAAGTTGTTAGTCTTTTCCTGTTTCACAATCCCTCTTCAAATATTTTGTAAACATTGATCTACTTGATGAGTTTTGTTCAAATCAAAACGAGTATGGGTGTACTTATGATGGCAATGGGTTTACACATTCACATGAACTGAGATCAATTCATATAGAAGTTATTCTCTGTCTTGTTTTCCAATGTATATGAATCATTTGCAAGCTGAAGAGAGGACTTCCCACTTGGATTACTTTTCTTTTCATGTATGGATTTATTCATTTACTAGTCCATCCCTCTCAGAACACGAAATTATACAGTAATCCCTCAATACTTCTATCCTTATAAGCCTAACCGAGATACCGCAACAAGATGTGTTCTAGCCATAACATGGTTAACACATCATTCCACCCATCCCATAATATTGACACTGAATACACAGCTAGAAAACACTCGTTCCATTACAATCCCGTCATGGTAATCAGGCCCATTTACTGCAATCCTCACCTCCAATTACAGGGGAGCGCCGCACAAAACAAAATGGCAGCACCCATTATCGACACATCGCGTAATCCTCACCTCCAATTACAGGAGAGCGCCGCACAAAACAAAATGGCAGCACCCATTATCGACACATCGCGTAATCCTCACCTCCAATTACAGGAGAGCTCTGCCCAAAACAAAATGGCGGTGCCCATAATCGACACCTTGCATAATCCTCACCTCCAATTACAGGAGAGCTCTGCACAAAACAAAATGGCGGCGCCCATCATCGACACCTCGCGTAATCACCTCCAATTACAGGAGAGCTCTGCCCAAAACAAAATGGCGGCGACCATTATCGACACCTTGCATAATCCTCAGCTCCAATTACAGGAGAGCTCTGCACAAAACAAAATGGCGGCGCCCATCATCGACACCTCGCGTAATCCTAACCTCCAATTACAGGAGAGCTCTGCACAAAACAAAATGGCAACGACCACCATCAACGTCTCGCGCCCCAACAACAACGACAATGCCTGTTATTGATCAGCCAGTAAATCTGGGTTGATTACACGCCTAAAAGCAACGCTTAATTCACAAATTGCAAATCGGGAGATTCTGTATCCGTACCGCCACACTACCACTTGAGGTCGCCTCGCGCTGCCCTCTATTGATCAATAGTTGCGAGTCGTCTCCCGGGGGCTGTATGCGTCCACGGGATTAGCCAGCCCGATATTGAGTTAGTATCGGAGAGGGGATGTAGGGAGGGGGACGGTTGTGCTTCCACTGTGAACAGTTCTGACCAATCAAGGACGCTCATATCATGGATCATTCAGACCCTATATCAGGTATGTGTCGTCTCTCGGGGGCGTGCTTCACCACGGGATTAGCCAGCCCGATATTGAGTTAGTATCGGAGAGGCGATGGGATGGGGGACTGTTGAGCATGGTCTTAGCCAGCAGGGCGTCTGGGTGCCTTTTTGGACACCCAAACCCTTAAAAAGAACCCCTCAGGACACCCAATTTTTTTTGTGTGGAATTTCTAAAATCTCAATATTAAGTTTATAATTGAATTTTATCATCTCCTTATAATTCCCATGACATTGATTAATGATATCATGCCTTATTTTGATGAATTTATACAAGTTTAAGGTTGAAATATGAGTATATTCTGATCCCCCTTAAAAATTTGGACGCCTAAATATTTTACAATTGCCAATTTTAGGCACCCAGTTTCTAAATCCTGGCTAAGACACTGCTGTTGAGCTTCCCCCGTGAACAGTTCTAACCAATCAGGTGGCTTATATCAATGATCATTCAGTTTTAGGGAAAATGTTGCAACTTTCCCAAGAAAAGAACTGACCAATCATTTTGGTATTTAATCCACCCCTTTTCAGAAAGTACAATTTCTGAGTAGATAGAATTACTCAATCATATGCCTCATATTAATTATGATATTTTTGAAAATACCTCTTGAATAAAGCATGATTCAACTGGAGAAGTCACTCGATCAAAGGAATGTCAACAAAAACATCAGACCTTTCTGTGGTGCTGCAGGCACGAAAGGGTTAATATGCCAGGAAATTAGTTGGAAGGTGCTGACTCCGACTGTCCCCAATATGAAGCGCCCGTTCTCCGAGTCAGACCATCTAAACCCTGTCATGTTGGTATTAATTGGATAGCCCTTGCTCTCAGATGAGTACCCATGTAGCAGGGTTTTAATTTTATAGGGTGTTTTTGCATTTTTTGTATTGGAAAAATTAGCCACCAGCAGCATAAGGTTTAAAAATTACTTCTATCATTGAAATATTTAAAGGACAGATGTTGGTTAGTTTCTGATCAAAATTTCTTCTTCAAATATTATTCCTTAAGGCACTTCGATCGAAGTGATATCAAACAAAAAATCTGACTTTTCTATGGTGCTTCAGGCATGAAAGGGTTAAAATGCCATGAAATTAGTTGGAGGACGCCGATTCCGACTCAGACCGTCCCCAATATGATGAGCTCTCGTTCTCCGAGTCAGATGAGATCAGCGTGGAATTACGACAATCAAATCCCGCCCAATGTTTGGCGGTTGATGCGGAATCGAAATCTGATTATCGCTGGATACTGCGGCTGTCAAGGACTGGGGAATTATTCTAACTCACGGATAATGAACATCATCAAAGTGGATCCCCGGGGGGGATGTCTCGGCAGATAGGACCCCGCCAATATCTCTCGGACAATAACCGGATGATCCTCCTAGCAATGGCCGCTCGATCGTACATGGAGTACCGTGATCAGCTCACAACATCCAAGATAATTCATTTATTAACACATTAAGGCTCAGTGGCCAAATATGATGGAATTTTACAGGTGAAAGCATAGTGGGGTAAATATTTGTTAAAATGAATTATCGTAGTACTAGATGTTGCTCAGCTCATAGCATCCAAGATAATCAATTTATTAACCCTTCCACTGCTAAGGCTACTTTCGTCTGAAGCACAAACACGCAAGATTTTTGAAAGACGTCTAAACCCTGTCATGTTGGTATACATTGGATAGCTCTCATTTACACAGGTAAAAATTGATGCGTGCAAATGGTATCTATATAAGAGGTCAGAGATCTGTACTTAGTATATGAAAAGCAATAAACTCTTGTTAAAGCATGATTCAATAATATATAGTAAGGCATTATAAGGTAGGATTTAATGGGTATGTATCGACAGGTCACATGGTATAAATCCACGGAAGACATTGGTATCATTTTTTTTTTTAAATGTAGATATATTGATGGATCGAAAACGGGCCCGTTACGGGCCCGTTATAACGGGCCCGTAACGGGCCCGTGTCCAAACTGGCCCGTAACGGGCCCGTTATAACGGGCCCGTTTGGGCCCGTTACGGGGCCGTACGGGCCCATCAACTTTTACCTGTGTAGAACACTCAGATGAGTCATTCATTCATTATTATATTTTTTTGCATCATTTTCTATTTGCAAAATTAGTCACCAGCAATATGAGGGTTAAACCATATTAGGCTCGAAGGGGCCAAACGTAATCTGACAAATTTGATGAAATCTTACAGGTGAATGCATAGTGGGGTAAATATTTGAAGGAGATTTGATAATAAGAACATTACCAAAAACTATCCTTCAAATATTTTGAAAAATCATTGTTAATTGCTTAATTATTATCAAAAGTATCATAGATCCAGACAACGATTTCTGGAGGCACTATCAACAATGCCTCAGGGTATCTG